>JAASFQ010000243.1:0-32716 GCA_023333845.1 Globisporangium polare | reverse complement strand
TTGGCTGCTGACGCCTGAGATTTCGACTCGATGTGGTTGGTGATTGTTATTAGCGGACTTCATTGTGGGTGTCGATTTATTCGTTGACGATAGTGTGATGCGCCGACGCGCAGCGATGATGGAAGAACGCGCGTTGAGCGCAGAGCGGCGGCTCGAGGCTCTCAAGCTGCAAGCTGGTAGCGCTCAGGTGAGTAGTTTTGATGACAGAATCACTTCTGGTGGATGCATTCATGTTGAACGCATTCGCATGCTGTGCGTAGACGACTCGCGAGCACGATTCCCAAGATGCAAAGCTTCAAGCGCTGCTGCAGCTGAACGAGAAGCTTCACGGACAGGTGGCGAAGCTGCAGACAGAGTGAGATGAGCTGTTTGTCTTCGCTCGGATGTATCGTTGTGGATTGATTCTCATTATCCTCGTAGGCTGCTTGCTGTGTCAGGATCTCGGAGCATTTGCAACACACGGGTCTTGGAGCTCGAAAGCGCGTTGGGTGAGTGAAAACTTCTGGCTTTCGTGTGGAGGTATGCACACACACACACACACGCACACACACACGCAGGTCTTCTTCACCTTGTGCTGGTATGACCTACAGAAAGCGCAAAGCAGACAGAGGCTTCGTGCCGATCTCAGCGCCAGCGAGACGAACAAACCATCAAGTCTCTTCGGTCGTCGTTGCGCATGTTGGACACAGAGGTGAGTGATGTGGTTGGAGTCCGCGCTTCAAAGGCAGAGTGAGTGATGCGTGCCGTCTCGTTCACTCAGCTGATCAACCAAGCCACGAAGCCACAGAAATAACCACAGCAAGTGCGAAAGTACAGCCTCACAGCAGCAGTCGTTTCGCTTTCTTGAGCGGTTGGATGTGAGGAGATCCACTCGGTCAAAAGCTCCAAGGGGCGTGAGAGTGTCTTCTTGGGATCCATTCCCGCCGGTATTTGCTTGAGCTGCACGTAATGGCGAGCGCTAACAAGATGAAAGCGAACGCTGCTTCCCTCAATGGAGCCGACGCCAGCTTCATGCGCATCGAAGTGACATCGATGCTCAAGCTTGTCGCGCTGTCGTTCCTTGCGATGATGGTGATGTTCCTCTTCCTCGTCGTTGGGTATACAGCAGCGCCAGACGTGTCTCGCTCCGACTATACAAGCAACGCGACCAGGTGCACGTCAGATTTCTCGCTCGCGCTTTTCCGATCATGCTCGGGACACAACACGACGACTTCCTCGACTCTAACCAGTGGATCAGTCGAAGCGATTGACGAGTTGCTTCAACTCTCTGAAGACGAGCAGGTGCCGATTCTTTCGTGCATGTTCGACGCGTGCACGAACTCCACAAACCGACCTTATAGCAGCAGCAGTGTGGAGACGCTTCAAGTGGCGCACTACTCGTTCGGGCTCAACGGGTTCAAGCACCGCAACCGCTACTTCTACTTGCAGGTCGCGTTCCCCAACAAGAACAGGACCGAAGACCACTCGTTCAGCGTGACTATGACTCCGCACGTCAAGGGTTTCTACAAGAACTCGAGCAGTGGCAACCGCACGTTCGCGCAAATCATCCCTGAAGTCCGACAGCAGACCCTGGCGATCCAGTGCATCAAAGGCTCGATTTTCTGTGAGGACCAGTACTTCTTGCGCTTCGGGGAGATCGACTATACGGATTACCAGGTCGACGTACTGTTCAACTCGAGCGAGGGGCTACTGCCCATCAATGGCTCGGATCCGAGATTCATGAAAACGTGGGGCACCGAGGCATTCACGGACTGGTTCATCGGCGTCAAGATCTTCTTCCTGCTCATCTCGGCGTTGCTGGCGATCTGGTACAACATCAGCCTGAACAAGCTGTCCGTCCGCGAGCAGAATCTGGAGCAGGGCTGGGTCGCGACACTCACAGTCACGCTGATCTTCTTCAACGACCCGTTCTACGTGGTCGAAGCCAGCTTCGGAGGCAACCCGGTGAAGATCCTGAGCGTCCTCTTCCACGTCACATTCTTCCAGGTGCTGCTGCTCTTCTGGCTCGTCATGCTCGACAACCTGCGGCTTCAGGGGAAAGTGAGCGGCGTGTCCAACTCGCAGTTCTTCACGCCCAAGATCGTCTACATCTCCTTCTTCTGGCTCATGAACGCGATCTACCACGGGTACATGAAGTACTACGCGAACAACGATCCGACCTGGGACCCGCTGGCAACGAACGCGAACTTTGCGCTGGTGCAGGCGATCTGCGGAGCCATGAGCATCTTCTACGTCATGTGGTTCACCTACCTAGTGCTCGTGAGCCACCAGGAGATCCGCTCTCGGCGCGTGCGCTACCGCTACCTCGTGCTGCTTACGTACTTCATGGTGATCATGGCGTTTGTCGGTTTGGGCAGCGGCGCGATCTCGCCTGCTCCGACCAGTGGAGGGCAGTGGACGTGGTTCCAGGCGCTCTTCAATGTGTACGTGTACGTGATCGCGTATCTGTACGCGCCATCCTCGTCGGCGATGAAGAATGCGAGAAAGCGCGCGCACGACCACCGAGGCGAAGCTGACGCCGAGGCGAGTCCAGTGCTCGGCGAGCCTGTCTACCCGGCTCCAGCCGATCTCGCTGACGTCGAAATTAGAGGCGTCGACGTCGCGTAGGCGACCCACAAAGAGAGGTTACATTCGTAATGACCGCAAAGATTAGCACCCTGTTCTTCTATGCAGTGTTGTTTCATGAGTTTGTCTTGAATTACGTGCTGTCCGTTGAGTGGGTGTCTGGAGACTTCGTTAAGGAGCTACAGCACTGCGATGTTGGCCTGCTCGGCGTGCAAGTGCAGCCGCACCTGGTTCGCGAGCTCTGTGAACGTCGAGCACTCGAGCGTGACGAAGAAGAACGCGAGGATGTACTCGGACAGGCCGACGATCGTCAGGCCCATGATCGCGAGCCAGCTCCAGAGAGACGTGTTCAGGTACACGAGCCGCGCGACGATGATGAAGAGCACGGCGAGGAAGCTGAGCCCCGAGCGGCGCAGGTGGCCCGAACGCCGCATGATCGCGCGCGCACGGCCCTGCAGGATCAGCTGCTGCACCTCCTGCAGCACTTTGACGCTGTGCGGGAACGAGTTCGCGAGGTACTTTGTGCCTTCCACTTCGTCGCAATGCACGCACGTGGTCGTGAGGCACGAGCGCGCGTCGTCTCCCCCCTCGCTCGAGAGTCCACTTGAAGAGGAGGATGTTGCATCCATCTCGCCCCCACTAAGCTCTTCACACGGCTGCGGACGGTGCGCGCCAAAGACGAACTCGGCCTTCACGCCGAAATGATCGGACAGCGGCGTCTTCTCGCCGCGCTCGTCCGTGAAGAAGCCCTTGAACACGTCGCTGCCGACCAGCTGCCACGACCGTTCGTCCTTCTTCTTGGTCGACGACTGCGTCTGTGACTGCTGCTTGAGCGTCTTGTAGAGCACATAGTCCATGCGCATCGGGTGATCGCCGAACGAGTACTTGTTGTCCTCGGTCGCAAACGTGAGCCCATCGTGGCTATTCATGTCCGTGAACGCGTCGCGCAGATGCACGAGCTCCTTCGGGATGCGCAGCTCGATGCTGTCGGACGGCGAGTTGAAGTCTCCGCAGACGATCGTGAGCTCGTTCTTGTTGGTCGCCGCGATAAACCGCGCGAGTTCGTACGACTGGCCAGTGCGGTGCGGCAGGTAGCGGTCGCCGGGTCCAGGCGCGCCCAGCGCATTGTAGTTCGCCAGCAGGTGAGTCACGTACAGGTCGATCTGGCCCGCGGGCGTCTGCACGCGAAGCAGCCCAGCGCCCTTGTTCGCGACAAAGTCAGCCTGTGTAGACATCCATTGCATCACACACTCGTTACGAAGGCCACAAATGAGAAAGGCCTGCGTCACACGTGCACACAAAACGCACCTCGTGCAGCGCGTACGGTCGGCCGCTGAGCGCGAACGAGTGGTAGAGCACGCCGACGATCGGGAACTTGGAGAGCACGAGCAGGCCCGTACCGAAGGAGTCGTGGCCGAGCGGCACGGGGAAGCCGATGGCCGGGTTGAAGTAGTGGTAGAAGTGGAAACCCGCCTGCTCGGCGCGCGAGATGATGAGGTTGCGCTCGCGCCGGTGCCAGATCTCCTGCAGCACGACGATCTCAAAGTCGCCCTCGATGGCGTTCGCGATCTCCACCGCGCGCTCCGTCACCTTGGGCGCCACGGGTAGTCCTGCGACAATAAGCAAGTTGTCAGCCAGTCAACTAGAACATGTCGCGGGCCCTATTAATACAGAGCACAGGCTCAGTCATGAAAGCCATCCAGACCACGAGCGGGCGGGCGGGTATGTGTGCACGCGTACCCCAAGCGTTGAAGCTCAGCACGCGGATCTTGACGTCCTTGCCGCTGTCGTCGCCGCCTCCGTCATTATTGGTCCACTGCGGCCAGTCTGCGCGCGGTGCCGGCGGCTCGGCGATCGGGTCGAGGTCCAGCATCTCCACGAGCACGCGCTGGCGGATGCGCCGCACGACTTCGAGCACGCCCATGGTCTGTAAGGGTCGGTGGTTAGTGTTGGCTGGTACTGCCAGGTAGAGAGAGAGAGAGACTGGAGTGCTGCTCAGTGCTCGTGATGCGGACTGAGAGCCTGCGGAGCCGCGTGAAGTGGAGCGCGCGGGCGGGCGGGCTTCAAGCTGGACCTTCCCGTGCTTGTTGCTTGTTGGCTTGAGATGTGACGCTGCTTTTCCTGAAGAAAGGAGAGCTGGTTTTATTTAAACTTGGTTCGGTTCTAACCGGAGCTCTTCATTTGGCGCTCGTTCATTGGCAGAAAGTAGAGCTTCCGATGGCTTTCGGCTTGCTTTCTACCAATTACGGTATCCAAATGAGCAGCTAGGATGCATGATTGGCTTGTAAAGCAAATGGCTGAGCTGCATTTTTTTACCAATCGAACAGATGGAAACATTTGCGTAATCAAAAACTGCCATCCAAAATTCATTCCTTTCAAATCGAGCGAGAAGCCAAGAAGGAAGCAGAATGAGCGGCAGCGCGCGGCCGAAATGGAGCCGCAAGGTGCGCGCCAAGCAGATGCGCAACGCGTCGGCGCCGAGCCACTTCCGCAAGATCCACCCGCAGCGCGCGCAAGTGCACAAGCCCACTGCGCATGCGTCGAAACAGACGCGCGACGGCACGACGAAGAAGCGCAAGCGCACGACGGACGACGATAGCGACGATGATGATGGCGCCGGCAAGAAGCGCAGGGATGCGTACGGAGGCGCCGACACTGGCACTGGTAATAGCACTGGCTTCCTGGACGTCGTCGACGGCTTCCACGCGATCCTGTCGTCGGCGCGTGCGAAGGGCTCTTCCGGTAGCTCTTCCCACGTGGCGTTCGCCGAGGTGTTCGAGTGGGTCGGCGACGCGGTGATCGGCGAGCTCGTGGGGCGCTGTCTGCTGTCGCAGTTCCACCATGCACCGCTCTCGGCGCGCGTCTTTCGCAACCTGCGACTCGCGGTCGTCACGAATAGGAATCTGGCGCAGGTGTACGAGAAGATGGGATACCAGCGGCGCCGGTACCACCACGGAGCACCTGCTGGGCAGCATAGTCAGCAGCGAGGTGACCCGAGGAAGAAGCTTAAGGAGAAGGCCGACATCGTCGAGGCGGTCGTCGGAGAGTTGGTCGTGCGCCTGGACCGCCAGAGCAATGACGAGCGTGCCTGTGCGCTGTACAGAGACCACCTGGACGCGCTGCTGGCGACAATGCTGCATGCGCACTTCGCAGACCGCACGCGCGCGAGACAACTCGGCGTGTGCGCGGGGCCGTTGAGCGTCTCGTTCAATCCGTTCTCGTGCCTGCCGGAGGAACAGCTGGACGAAGAGACAGGCGAGCTGGTCGTGCTGCAGGGCTCCTTCGAGTCGGAGTTTGAGGCTGCGGTGCACGACCCGAGCCGCGAGCAGGAGCTGCAGGAGAAGTCGTTCGCCGATCTGATCGACGAGTACAAGGAGGGTGAAAGCGTGGGCGGTATCGCCATCGCCCACAGCCACCACGCGTTTGCCGATGCTGCTGCCAGTGACGAAAACAATGACAACAGCGCTTCAGAGTCTGTGCCATCGTCTCAACACCAAAGCCTCACAGCCAGAGCGCTCGCTGCGATGAAGCAACTTGCACACGACCATGTGCTGCGCGCCTCAAAGGAGGTCTTTGAAGTCTTCAAGGTCTACGGCATGACGGTGCTCGCGGAGCGCGTGAGCATCGCGCTCGCGCAGCCTCATCTGCTCCAGCACCGCGGGTCAGCTGAACAGCAGCAGCTGTCTCAGCAGAGGTCGTCACTGAATATAACGCCCGCTGCGCTAACACACCAGCGGCAGCGCGTGCTCTCGGTGGCGAACCTCGCGCACTGCAGCGCGCTGCTGGGCATCTCGTCCTCGCAGATCTTCTTCGACAAGGTCGGTCAGGACGAGCCGGAGGTGGATCTGCAGCGCGTAGCGGAGGAGCGACTGCGCGCCAACACGCTGCGCGCGTTCGTGGGCTTCCACAGCGCGATCGCCACGACATCTGCTGCCGCGAACAGACAGAGCAGCCTGTTGGTGAACGACATCTGTCGCTTCCTGCAGGCACAGGAGGCTGAGTTCGAGCACCGCAGACAAAAGACGCCGTCTTCTATTCCCGAGCGTGAGCCATTGCTGTCGCTGATGCGGTCAATCGGTGAAGCCAAGGTGTTCATGAACAGCGCCACGTGCGACGCGCTGCACCTGCCAGGCGAGCGTCCGCTCCCAGCCTCAGCCTCGGCATCCAAGAAGAAAGCATTTCTGCTGCGCCAGTGCGACTCGGACCAGGTGGAGAACCTCTTTGAGACGCTCGCGAAGGAGCACGAGCGTGAGAAGCGACGTGCACAGGATCGCGAGCGCGAAGACAAGCAGAGGAAGAAGTCCAAGAACAAGAAGAACAAACTGGAAACTTGTGAAAACCAAGGCCAGCTGGCAGCCAATCTCACGCGGTTCTTGCACCGACGGTTCCTCTTCTGCCTCGAAGAGATCGTGGTGCTCTTCGCGCAGCGCAAGACGGACGAGTGCCGGAAGTGCATGGCGGCCTTCGAGAGCGAGCTCGAGCCGTGCGCCAGCAGCGAGAGCTTCCGCAAGTGGGAAGTGTCGACAAGCACGCTGACGCTGGCCATGCGCGACAGCTTCTACCGGCTGCTGCTGCACGACGTGTGCCAGTTCCACGAAGTCGTGTCCTCGAGCAAGACCACGCGCGACGGCACGCGCATCACGCAGCTGCGCCTGCCGCTGCACTACACGTGGGCCAAGAACGTCGCGCGGCGCATTACTAGTGAAGGGGATGCCACCAGCTAGAGCGTCTTGGAGCGAGGTGAGTGGTGGTAGGTAGTCTACTGCCAAGAAGACGTCAGTTGTGCAATCAATATGTGGGATGTCGGCGTGCATGTCTTGTGACTGCTGTCTGGCTGGTAATCGGTATGGGAAGTCCATTAAGCTGGGCGTCATGCGTTCCAGTCTCGTACGAAGATGCTCAGCGTCGAACCTTTGGCTCCGCTCGGGGCTCAGCTTCCTCGCCGTGCTCTTCGTCATCGTCGCGCGGCTCGTGTACCTGAACACGTCTCCCTGGAGCTGGTTCGCGACCACGGGCCTGACGATCGTCGGCCTGTCCGAGTACATCCTCGCGTTCTTCTTCGTCACGCTCGAGTGCTCGACGTTCACAGAGCTCGCGAACCAGGTGGGGAGTCGAAGTTGCGACCATCAGTCTGCATGCAAACTTCAACTTTGCTCGCACACACAAACCTCAGTTCACAACGGAAGGCAGACTGCTCGATGCGCAGCGCCACGAGTTCCTGCGCGAGTTCACGGACGTTGGCTGCTGCTGGCTCCAGTGGTCTGGACGGGGAGATAGGACTCGATTGGTTGTGGTAATGAGCTTCATCGTGGTGCGCCGTTTGCTTTGGTAATGACAGAGTGATGCGCCGACGCGCAGCGATGATGGAAGAGCGCGCGTTGAGCGCAGAGCGGCAGCCTTGAGACTCTCAAGCTGCAAGCTGGAAGTCGCAATCAGGTGAGCAGCACGCATGTGGACGCTTACTGGGAGTTGTTTGTACTGATCGCAGTCACGGTCCATATCGCTCGCTGCACGACAGCAGAAAGCTGGGCCTTGGGCAATCGTGGCCTAGCAACATCCTCGTCGCTTGGCGATGTTGGCAGTTTGCCACTGCAGAGAGTCCTTCTGGTGTGCTGCAATGTACTTGTTAGTCCACGCCTTGTCGTGGAGCGCGGACATGACTTTCTCATGCTCCGACAGCCATGGATCGCAGCGGATCGTGAATGTG
Organism: Globisporangium polare; assembly: GCA_023333845.1. Taxonomy (NCBI): domain Eukaryota; phylum Oomycota; class Peronosporomycetes; order Pythiales; family Pythiaceae; genus Globisporangium; species Globisporangium polare. The sequence continues at coordinate 24,444 of JAASFQ010000243.1, read as the reverse complement.
CGGTAGTACTCGCAGTACGTGAAGCCAAGAGCAGTATCTATCGTTGTCGTCTTAGACGGGACGCAAGTGGAAGCGTGTCTATGGGGAAAGGAGTTCGAGAATTACCCGACTGGAGCAGCGTACGCAGTGCAGACCAATGCATGGATGAACGGAGACGTGTGGCGAGAGTCTTTTCTTCAGGACCTGTGGAGAAACCACATCGACAGAGAGCAACCTGGCCCGCTGGCGATCTCCGTCGACAACTTCACGTGCCACTCTCCCGACGCGCTCGCTCAGCTTGGGACTCGTTCACGCTCTTGCTTTGCCAGCGGGGACGCGTTCGTGATACTCAACGGCATGGACGACGCGCACATCGCCAAGAACGCGTGGACTCCCATCGCGCTGCCGCTCGTTAACCAATGGACCTGGCGACTGGGCATGACCACGTTCCAGGTCGACAGGCTCTCCAACGCCAGCGCCGAGCTTTTCCCTGCTCGTCAAACTCGCAGGTGACGAAGAAGTCGGGCACGTGCTACACCGACCTCGCCACGGGACTCTCGTACATCACGAGGCCTAGCTGAATCTTCGAAGCTTTTGAGGAGAAGTACCTGGCGAAGCCCACAGGCTGCAACAAGTCGCTCCGTGTTGGCCAAGAGCTCTTCGGCGCGGACAAGATCTGGGCGTGTCCGAGCACCGTGGCGCTCCCGCGGTTGGCGTTCACGTTCGGCAACGCGCGAATACTTTGGCACCAACACCGCCGGATGCTAAGCCGGTGGTGGAACGTCGGCCAAGAAGAAGAGCTCGGCAACCGACAATAACGAGCTCGTGCCGCAATCTCCCAAGACGCGCAACACGATCGTGGTCATCGCCGTAGTGCTCGCGCTACTCATTATGGCGGTCTCAGCGTACTATCGCCACAAGAAGCGCAAGCAGCACGCCGCCAAGATGACGGCCAACGACGCTGCTATCAGCACGCCAGTGGCCTCGTCCCCAGCGACAGGAACCGCTGACGCCGCGCCGTACCAGACCACGCCGTTCACAGACGCCGCTCGATAAATCAGATCGTCAGAGCGCTGCGTAAAGATAGAAACGTGATATGAGCCTCAATCAGCGCGCGAAGAACAGGGACGATCCTCGATAAAGTATTTTTGCACCTCACACGAGCCCACCCACGCCACAGCGTTTGCCATCCCAGCACGCGCTCTAGCGAGGCACATCTCACGCAGAGCACCAAGGAGCGAAACACGATGGCCGAGCTCACGAGTCCGCTGCCCTTTGCACTGGTGCCACCAGGAGGCACCAGCCGCGTCGAGCCTGAGCCTCCAGCTACAGGGAGCAGCAGCAAGTCGCCCAGCAAGTTTTGCGGCTCCGAGGTCTCGCTCCGCGTCGCGCGGGCCTACTGGCTGGCCGTCGTGACGATGCACGCGCTCGTCGCGGTCTACTTCTACGGCTACGCGGCCGTCTATAAGCGCGTCGCCAGCAGCAGCAGCAGTAACAGTAGCTCTTCGTCCGATGTCACGACGCTGAGCTCCACTCTCGCAAAGAAGATGCGGCTGCTGGACTTTGTGACGCCCGTCGAGGTCGCGAGCAGCGCCATCGCGATTTGCCACGCGATCTCGATCGTGAACGCGTTGATTTCGAGCTTCCGGTCGCGCGAACTCGTGTTCTCGCCCGACATTTGGCTCGACGGCCCCGACAAGAAGGCCGCGCTCGCGGCTGTGCAGAAGCGCAACAGGGAGACCTGGCGCGTGCTCAAGATGCTCTTCGCGGCCTACGACAAGCTCGAGAAGCGCGGCCTGTACTTGGTGCAGGTGTTTGCGGTCGTCCAGCTCGCGCTCCAGGTCTTCCAGGCGGCCAAGCTGAGCCACTTGGTCGCCAGCGCGTGGCTCAACCGGCTCATGGTCGCTGCGATCGTGGCCAACTGCTGGTACATCCCGCTCGTGCACTACGTCTTCCGAGGAGGACGGCGCAATGCTCACAAGGCGAACCCGGCGCTCGAAGTGCTCGTGCACCACGGTGCGGACTCGCTGCTGGACGTCGTGTATGGCATCGTGGTTCCGCTCGCGCTCTTCTACCCGTATCGCCAGAGCATGAACGTTGTGATCGGCGGTGGGCTCACGTCGTCAACGCTTTATTATCATGACACGTGGGTCATCAACGCTGTGGCCGAGCACACGCAGATCTTTGTTAGCTCGTGGACAGACTTTGTCGCCAAGATGGTGCCTGGGATCGCATTGCTGTACCAGCTGCGCGGGCTGCAGACGCTGCTGCAGGTCTCGCGGACGACCACCTTAAAGCGACAGATCACGTTCAAGCTCCCGAACGTCCGCCTGACGACGACACCTGCCGTGGGGACCAGCGGGGCTGTCGCACCATCAGGCTCGACCACGACAAACACGATTGAAGAGGAGGGTAAGCCACCTCCACGCGGCAAGATCCGCCTCTTCTTCGACGTCGTGCTGCTCGTTGCGGGCGTCGCAGTGCTGAGTCTTCACGCGCACGCCGAGTCCGTCGCCAGCCGTGGACGCGATCCCGGATGTCTGCTGGAGATGCGACCCTGGGGTACGACCAAGTACGCGTGCGCTGTGCTTGAAGTGAGTTGCTCGCAGAGAGGGATGACTGGAAACAGGCTCGACCTGGACGCGTCGCTGTTGAAAGTCGAGCCACATGCGCTCAGGGGACTGATCTTCGCCCACTGCCCAGCGCTTTCCGTTACTGCGAGCATCCAGTCGTTCTCGGCGCTGCAGATGCTCAAGTTCCACAACGTGACGCTCGTGGACTGGGCGCAGGACGCTGCACTCACTGAGCTCAAGCACCCGCAGCTCACGCGCATCTTCATCTCGCAAACCAACATGTCGGCGATCCCACCAGGTCTCCTGTCCAGCGACTTTCCTTCTAATAGTGTGGACGACATCCAGTTCTGTGGGACGAATCTGACCACATTTCCGGAGGACGTCCATCTCAAGTGGACACAAGTGGACACTTTCGTCCTCGAGCTCAGTCCGGGTATTACCGCATTCCCAGAGCCACTGGCGAAGATGCCGTTGCAGCGTCTGTCGCTCGCAGGCAACGCCATCCGCGGCATCCCCGACGACCTCCTCGCCATCCAGACGTCTTCGTTCCAAGAGCTCGTGCTGACGAACAACCCACTGCAGTCTCTTCCAAGCAATATTGGCAACTTGACGGGCTTCACGGCGCTCAACATCATCGACACGAACGTCTCCGAGCTCCCGTCAGCGTGGCTCACCAAAGACTTCGCAGTTCGACCATCCATCAGCGAGCTCATCGAGATCCAGGCTGCCGGGACGCCGCTCTGCGCCAAGCTCACTCAGGATGCACATTCGACAACGAACCTGGCAGCGATCACCACGGGCGGCTGGTTCCTCGTCAACTGCGTCACGACAGCGACTCGAGCGACTGTGTACCCGCTCGACGAGGAGCTCACGTGGCGTGCAGTGAATCGGTAACCTGGGGATGGTGAGATCGTCAAGGGGCTCGTCACGTTGTTCGCCTATAGCATGAGCTCTTGGCTCAACATGTATTGGAAAGATATAGAAATCACCACTATGCAAACTAGATGCAACCCACATCCAAGCACTTACTCAGCTCAGCACTCTCGTTCTCGTTCCACCCTTAGTTTTCGTCGCGCCAATGGGACACGAGCGACTTGAAGAGCCCGTCCTGCTTCTTCTGCAGCGCGGCGGGCGTGTCAAACTCGCCCACGCCGCCCTTCTCCATGACGAGGATGCGGTCGGCGTCCATGATCGTGTTGATGCGGTGCGCGATCGTGAGGCACGTGCAGTCCTTGAACTCCTCGCGGATGCTCAGCTGGATCTTGCGGTCCGTCTCCGTGTCGATCGACGCCGTGGCCTCGTCCATGAGGATGATGCGCGAGCGCTTGAGCAGTGCGCGCGCGATGCAGAGCAGCTGGCGCTCGCCCACGCTGAAGTTGTTGCCCTTCTCGTCCACCTTGGCGTCCAGAGCCGTCACGGCGCCCTCGCCTAAATGCGCGCGCTTGATGGACGCCCAGATCTGCGCGTCGCTGTACTGGTCGAACGGGTCCACGTTGCTGCGCACGGTGCCGGAGAACAACACGGGGTCCTGCGGGATGATGGAGATCTTGCCGCGCAGCTCGTGCAGCCCAATGGTGCTGATGTCCACGCCGTCAATAGTAATCGAGCCCGAGTCGAGCTCCACGAGGCGCATGAGCCCCACGACGAGCGAGCTCTTGCCAGCGCCCGTGCGGCCCACGATGCCGATCTTCTCCTGCGGCTTAACGGCCAGCGACAAGTTACGCAGCACGCGCGGCAGCCCCGGCCGGTAGCGCAGGTTCACGTTGCGGAACACGATCTCGCCGTTCGCGGGCCAGTCCGCGCTCGGCGCCAGTTGCGGGTCGGAGCTCGTGAGCTCCGGCTCGATCGCCATCTCCGAGTAGTTCTTGATGCGCTCGACGGAGATCATCTGCGTCTGCAGCTGGCTGATCATGCGCACCGACCAGTTGAGCGACTGCGTGACGCTGAACGCGTATGAGAGCGATACGCCCGCCAGGCCCGCGAACGCCGCTCCCTCCGTCGTGTTCGGGTTGTGCGCCAGCACGGCACACAGAGCAGCGAATGACGCGATCAGCGTGCCAGCGAACTCGAGGCGCAGCGCCAGCCAGCAGTTGACGGCAAAGTTGAGAAAGTACGCGCGCTGGTTGCGGTCCAGCTGCTCCTCATTCTTGCGCGCGAAGGCCGTCTCGGCCCCGTAGGCGCGGATCGTCGGCAGGCCGTCGAGCGTCTCCGAGAGCAGCGCGAACACGGGCGAGCGACTGATCGAGTCCAGGCGCTGCAGCTCGCGCGACGTCTTGATGAAGTACCGCTGCGACGTGTAGTAGCCGATGAGCACGGGCACCAGGATGACCATGAACACAGGCGTGACGTACGAGATGGTCGCCAGCGTCGCGAACACGCTCATCATCGTGTTCAGCAGCATGCTCCAGGTCGCCGGGATGCTCTCGTCCACCGTGTACACGTCCTTGGACAGGCGGTTAACGATGCGACCGGTCGGCGTCGTGTCAAAGAATGACGTGGGTGCGCGGATGATGCGCGCCAGCAGCTCGTGGAAGAGCTTCTTGCTCGCGCGCAGCCCGCCGGCGTACGTGCTGATGGCACGGAAGTAGAGCGCCACGGCGTACACCAGGTTCAGGATCATGAACACGTACACGTAGTACATCTGCGAGTCCTTGTTGCTCGCCGAGTTCTCCGACCAGTACGAGAGCCACCACGTGGACGACAGGTTGATCGCCTGCACGGCGATGAACACGAAGATCAGGCACAGGCCGGCGCACATGCCGCCGAACGCGTTGATCCAGACCTTGTACACGTTCCAGGCCACGTCGCCCGTCGACCGGTCCTCGTCCACGGTCAGCTGGCCCTCGGCCATCCCGATCTCGCCTTCGTGGGTGATGTCACTGCGCATCGACGACGTGCGCGAGCGGTTGTTCACGTACTCCTCGAGCGACACCTCCTCATCGTCGTCCTCAAGTGGGTTGCCTGACTTAGCGACCTGCTCAGCGATGAGCTCCTCCTCGACGTCCTCGACAGTCGTCTGCTGCTGATCTTGCTCGCGGTACTTGGCCACCAGGTCGGTCAGAATGCCATTCTTCTCGCTCATGAGCTTCTCGTATGTGCCGTGCTCGACGATCGAACCCTTCTCGAGCACGAAGATCGTGTCGCACTGGCTCAGGAACGTCAGACCGTGGGTCACGAGAAGCACGAGCTTGTCCTTGAGCGCGCCTTTGATGCACTGCGTGAAGATGTCGTGGCCCACGTGGCTGTCCACGGCCGAGAGGATGTCGTCCAAGATGTAAATGTCCGCGTTCTGGTACACGGCGCGCGCAATCGCCACGCGCGTGCGCTGGCCACCGCTCAGATTGATGCCCTTCTCGCCGATCTCCGTCATGTCACCACCAGGTAGGATCGACAGGTCCTTGCGCAGCGAACTCACGCGCACAGCTTCACTGTAGCGCTCCTGCTCGAATGGCAGTCCAAAGCAAATGTTCTCGCGCACAGTCGCGTTCTGGATAAACGGCTGCTGCGAGACATACGCCACCTGGCCACGAAGCGCCACTGAACCACGCGAGCAGCGCGCATCGCCCAGGATCCCGCTCAGCAGCGTCGACTTACCGGCGCCAACGTGGCCTACGATCGCAAGCAGGTCGCCCGACTTGGCGTGCAGGTTGATGCTCCGCAGTACAGGCACGTTGTACTCAACGGTACTGGCCGCCGAGCTGATGAGCGCCTTGTCCTCCTCTGAAGTGTCCACCTTGGTTTCCTCCGGCTTGATCGACGCGTCCCACATGAAATCAGCGTTATCCACCGCGACACCAACTGCGGTGAGGTTTCCTGGGCCGACCTTCTCGCGGTCTTCCTCCAGAAAGTACGACTGCAGGCGGTCGACACTCACGCTTGCCTCGACGATCGAGTTGAGCACCTGCGGGAGCATGAAGAGCGGGAAGCGCAGGATGTTGAAGAGCGCGAGCGACGTGAGCGCCGTGCCAACGTCCAGCGTGTTGCCCAGCAGCACGTACGTGAGGAACGACGACACGGTCACGAGCGACGGGATCGCCGAGAAGAGCGTCACGGACGCACTGCGCGCGTAGATGTACGTCTCGAGCTTCTTAAGCTCGTCGTGGCGGAACTGCATCACGCGCTTCGTGAACGAGTTCTCCCACGCTTGGAGCTTGATCACCTTCATGCCCGAGAGCACTTCGTGGCAAATCTTGATGCGCTCGTCCTTGACCTTCATGAGGCGCAGCTGCAGGCGGCGCATGAGCTTCGAGATGCCCGCGGTCACCGGGAGCAGCAACACGATCACAGCCACACCAGCAAACGTCGCGACGCCGATCTGCAGGTACAGCAGGTAGCACGAGACCGTGATCTGGAACACGGAGAACCAGACGCTGTTGATGTACGTGGAGAGTTCCTGCAGGCGCTGCGCATCGATGGACATGAGGTTCGTGATCTCACCCGTGGTCTTCTTCTGGCGTGCAGCCGCCGAGAGCACGAGAGACTTCTGGTACACGGCCGTGCAGATCGCACTGCGCACGCGCATGCCCGACTCGAAGCAGTGGAAGAAGTAGTTGCGCAGCATGAAGCTCTGGATCACACCGGAGACGAACACGATGCCGGCGTACGTCAGCCCCTGGCTCATCGGTGCATCCGGGTCCTTGAGAAACGCGATGATGTCCTTGATCATGAGCGGCCCGACGAACTGCAGCGAGTCGTGCACGAACTTGAGGAAGCCCGCCTTGGCGATCTGCCCACCAAAGGTCTGCGCGAGCGCCCACGTGAGCGACGGCTTGGCGAGCTTCTCCTGCGCGCGCCAGGCGGTCTGGAAGGCGTCCGAGACGTTGTGCGCGCGGTTGTCCGGGTCGAGCTGGTACAAATCCTCGTGCTGCAGCGGCCGCGCGTTGCCGAGCTCCATGACCGGGTTCACCCACGAGAAGAGCGCGGCCGAGACGCACGTGGCGTTCTGCGACGGGTAGCGGTCGCCCAGGCCCGCATGCTGCACGTGCGCGGGCGTGGAGCCGTAGTCGGCGCCATTGAGCAGCGGCTTGTGCTCCTCGCGCTTGTTGGCGATCGTGACGAAGCCCATGGCGAGGTCTGCGCGGTCGACGGTCAAAGCGAGAGTGAGCAATGCGGAATGCGGGCTTTCCAGAGCAAAGAGACGGACTGAACCAAAAACCAAGCAATGAACGACCAGACGGGTCAGCTTCAACCCCTTTTCAAATCGATATCCGCATTGACTTTTTGAGAGTCCAATCAGCGCAATATTAGAGGCTCTCGTCTTCAAGATACAGCACAAGCGGCAGCTGGTGCTTTTCGTTTGCTGCGACAATCGACTAAGACGGGTAACCATGTTTCGCAGTGACAGATGCTGAACCAACCGCTTTCTTGAGCGCGACCTGTGTAAAGGTGACAAAAAGAGAGCCAAATCCACTCATCATGCTGTGCGCGCGCGCGTGTTAAAAACGGGAGGGAGGAATGCTCCACATTTAAAAGGACGCGCGCTGTCCTCTCGCAGAGAAGGAGTTCTTGCCGCTTGGACACGTCGAACCGTGTATTTCTCCTGAGGAACACATCGAACTCTTGGACGCAGGGAGGTGTCAGGTAATAAAGCCACAAGTCTCAAGAGTGCTCCTTTGCGGTGCTTGTGGCCTTGTTGCAACGATCGTTTCTTCTTGTGGCGAACTCAGCTTTTGCTGATCCGCGAATGAAGTCGTCTGAGCAAGGGCTTTTTGGGAGGCCGTAATCAACACCAGCACTCTCGATCGAAACGGACCGACGCTTTGGAATCGGGTTCTTAACGCTTTCATTCATTTCAGCTACACTTACAGGTTTCTATTGAACACGTCACAACTTGCTGGCAACAATCAGGTCACATGAACTCGCGCAGCGCGGCCGCGATCTTGAGCAGCCCGCGCGAGGCGACGTACTGCGGCAGCAAGAAGTCGTCGCTCACCTTGACCAAGGGCTTGGCGCTGTGGTGCAGCAGCAGGCGCGGGATGAGGTCGTTGTCGTCCTCGGTCGAGATCGCGTACACGAGCAGCGGCGTCTGGTGGCGGTCGTTCACGGCGTTGGCGAACGCGCCGGCCTTGAGCAGCAGGTACACGGCCTTGGCGCCCTCGGGACTGCCCGCGTTCGCCGCGTAGTGCAGCGGCTGGTTGCCGCGGTTGTCTGGGAAGCGCAGCAGCTCCGGGTGCTGCGTCACGAGCGTGCGCATACCCTCGAGGTCCCCCTTGCGCACTGCATTGTGGAGGACCGTGCGGCCGTACTTGTCGTCCACGACGGGCTTGCCGTTCGCCTGCATGGCCTGGGTCGTCGCGCTCGCCGAGCGTTGGCGCACGCGTCCCGATTGCAGCATGGCGTCGCTGGCTCCGCCCGAGGGTCCGGGCGTCGAGAGCGAGCGACCCGAGCGCGAGCGCAGCCCCTCGAGCTGCTTGAGCGCGCGCTTGCCGTTCACCTGGCTGGCCATGAGGTCCGTCTCGGAGATCGGTGTGAGGTCTGGCGCAAACTTGGAGTAGCGCATACTGGAATACCGGGGGCTACTGATAGATAGGTGGAGGTGGGTGGTGGATACGAAGCCTCGCTGGGAGCAGTGGGAGGAGTGTCGTGGGGGGCAAATCGACTGCGGCGCTTGAGCGCAAGTGGAGCAATGAATGCCAGCGAGCGTGGTCTCACGAGGTCACTGGGAACCGAACGCAGTGCTTGGTCGATGAGGCGCAAGTATCCAGCGCTATTGTTCGCGCACATCAACCCGCCATCCGCTTTCCGAGAATGCGAACGCCCAGCTGGTCTTCCAGCAGTGGCGCCTCTCATGCTGCATACCCTTTACAACACGATACCTGAAATGTCGTGAGCAAGATCACACTCAGCAGCCTGTGAAAAGCAGTCCGATCGAGCTTTCCTGCTGAAAAAGGCGACTCCAGACACCAGCCTGCTCCTGCTGTTTGTCTCCTCGGCGCATTGCTTGAGTTGAGCTAGCCTTCGCTGACGGCCCCAACGACACCGCACTCGGACGTTTCTGAGCTCACGGGCCCAACAACACAGCGCGCTTCAACGAAACACGAGACCACGCGGTCTCTACGGGTAGAAGACGTCCGCGAAACTTTGCGGCATGCTGCGCGCGTCCGCTGGGTTCAATCTCAGGGCTCTCCACGAAGGCGCTATTAGCTGCTGCGGAGGCCGCCTCCCGCCACACTCGCTGCTGTCGCTGACTTGTTCCAAACAAAACCCAAGGACTTCTGGAAAGCCGTCACGCGTCCCACTCTCTCTCGCAAAAGTTCAGAACTCAGAGGAATGAATGTTCGTCGGGCTCGGTGACACCGCGAGCAGTCGATGTGGCATTTGGCACCCACCCATCCGGTCGGAGGCCATCAAGTTCGACTAAAGACATCGATACGGACGTGGTCTCCGATTGCAGATTTTTCGCATCCATTCAGTTCTTCACGAGGTGATGACAAAGAGCTCACTCGGGGAGACCGCTGGGCGATCGAGGCTACATATTCGAGCTCTTCATACACACGTGTTGCTTCATGTCGTTCGCCACGAGGTCTTCGAGTCCATGCATGTGTCCGTATAAATAGAACGCAGGATCGGCCACCGCGGGATCAGACTGCGTGTCAGAGCTGGCTTTGGACGCCCAAGTGCAGCGAGCTTTCTCTCTCCCCTCAAGCTCAACGCCTCAGCCTCCGAGTCCACTTTGCCATGGAGCCCATCAAGACTGGTATCTCTCTCTCACACCTGCTTGCCGACGACCTTCTTTTTTTCCCTCTCCCAGGGCCACCTAAAATCTGTCTGCGTCTTGCCTCGCTCTCGTATGTCTATGCTGGTGCTGCAGCGGTGGAAGACGCGATCCAGACCGTCGCGAGCCGCGATGCCGTCTTCTTCGACCCTGGTGCGCGCAAGTGGGTGTCATCGATCCCTGGGAAGGCTCCGATCCGCACGCGATTCGGAGAGGTATGCAGCCATTCGCATTCGTGGCCACATACTATCGTCACAACACTGTGGTCACCATTTTCGCCGTTGTCGTCACGTCTCCAGGTGAAGTGCATGCTCATGCGCAGTTACGACGGCACGGTGATCTGCAGTCATCCAGGCGGCACCGCGTACCTATCAGTCAGTACACAATGGTGACAAAGATCAGTTCTATGGAGAAGGAATACTTACCTCTGAATGCTGATTCGGGTCCTTGGTCTTCAGGGCAACAATGTCACCAAGGACCAGGAGGTACCCTCTCGAAGCTGAGTGCTGCCTCCGCTCCATCCAACGCATACTGCTAACGACAGAGGGTTGCCTCACCAACCATCTCGTTTCCACTGTAGGGCAACTTTGTCGACGCGGCCTTCATCCCGAAAGAGGAGCCTGATCCGGACGCTGTCGCTGCAGGATACCCGGAGACCAGTCGCCAGCGAGAGCGACCTGAAGAGATCGACTTGCGCGGCTGCATGCTCGACCACTCGGCTGTCACGCGCTTGAGTCGCGGTCTTGGGACCAACGTACGTGTTATGGCAGCACTCTGGTGCGGCTCTAGCAAGATTCTCACCTGGTCTGCTTTGCTTGTCTTGCCTTGTAGTGCTTCGTGAAGATCCTCTCGCTCAGCGGGAACCAGCTGCGCGACAGCGACATGAGCGTGCTCGCCGGTGCGCTCGTGCACAACGGCTGCCTCACGGAGCTCAACCTGAGCTACAACTGCATCGCGACGCTCGGGTCCACGCTGCTGGCGACTGCGCTGGCTGAGAACGTGCACATTCGTGTGTTGGACCTCATGCACAACCGCGTTGGAAAGGACGGGATCCACCCGTGGCTCGGCAAGACGCTGCGCGCCAACCACGCGCTCCAGGAGCTCAAGCTCACGCACAACGACATTGGCACGCACAAGGCGAATGAGCTGCTCGCGTCCCTCGCGCCAAAGATCGTGACGGAAGAGGAGCTGCTCAAAACCAAGATCCACCACCGGCGGCGCACGGAGATGCCCACTGCCGTTGTCGCCAAGTCGCTTATGTCGCCTCCGCTCAGCAAGCGCGAGCCGAATCCGGACCCGTTCAACACGACGCTCACAACGCTGTTGCTGGGCAACACGGGGATTTCAGATGAGGCCGCCGAACACATTGCCCACGTGCTGGCAGAGAACCACACGCTGACGCACCTCGATATCTCATCGAACGCGTTCACGGACGTGGGCAACGAGCGCATCGCGATCGGCCTCAAGCACAACACGTCGCTCCGGTACCTGAACTACAGCGACAACCGCATGCTTGAGCATGCGGGTGTGAGTTTGGTCCACGCGCTGCAGTTACACCCGACGATCGCGGCCGCTCTCTTCCAGGACTGCTTCGCTGGCTCGGACGTGGCCGCGAGTGTTGCTGCATTCGTGCGCAGTACAAAGACACTCAAGACGCTGGACGTGGTGCGTACGCCATTGTGCGGCTGGAACTTAAAGCGTTGTACACTAACGTATGGCTGGGCTTTGTTGCTTGTCGTAGAGCCACTGCGCGCTCGAGCCGCCCGGTGTCGTCGACTTCTACCGAGCGCTCGGCGAGAACAACACCATCGAGAGCCTGGAAATGGTACGTAGCATATGGCACAGCGCACAGTGTGCGTCGTGTCACTGGTCACCAGATGAGAGCTCACCTGTGCATTATGCATGGACAAGACGTGCATGGGCGTCAAGTCGGACCAGGCGGTGGCGATCCTCGCGCAGTGCGTGGAGCAGAACGCGTCGCTGCGCTTCCTCGACCTCTCGTACAACGAGATCACGCTACGCGGCTGCAAGTTGCTGCGCGACGCCGGCGCGGCAACCCACGAAGGTGCGCGCCTCTTCCTCTCGCTCGAGGGCAACAGCGGCGAGAAGCGCGCGGTGGGCGTGACGATCTCGGGCGGGCTGCGGCCGGCAATGGTGATGCCCTGACAACCCGAAATCCTCTTTGTGAGCAGATGAACTGGACGAAATTGGACATATATTGAATGTTTGCGTTTGCCTCCGTTATTAGAGCTCCTGTCCAGCCTGCTTATACTGTCAATAAAAGGGTTATTCAGGAGGGAACCCAGCACGCTATTGGCATTTTCATTTTGGGGTTGGAGCCAACAGGTCCACTTGAGCCCAAAAGCCATGGAGCAGTACTTGCTGCAGGTGCCCAAGAAGCTCGCGCAGGAGGTGCGCAAGTACATCGCGACGGGCGACGTGGGCAAAGTGGAGATGATCTCCGGCGGTGCGTTTGTCGCGCGCGCTCTCTCTCTGCTCCTCGTATGTGAAGCAACAGTTGTGCGCTTGTATGCTGACGTTCGCCTTCGTTGTGCGAATTTGGATGGAATGTGCAGCCGACAACAAGCACTTTAAGCTCGTGGTGAACGGCAAGGAGTACCCGTCCAAGATCGGTAAGAGTCCACGATAATACATGCACTGTCGCGTGCTGGTATACACTGTGTATCCGCTCAGCAGTGGCGGTTGTGCGGCACTCATGGCCACTAACTCGCACGTGTGTGTATTGCTTTACCTGCTTGCTTGTGTTGTTAACAGCCCAGCTCCCATGCATTCTGGAGACGCACAAGACGTACGATGACAACTTCTTTTACAAGAGCGGCGAGATCGGACAGGTAACAATGGCGCTAACATACATTCTCATGCGCCACGATGCCGATAATGAGTTTCTCACCAATATGTGATGCCACTTGACTCCATAGATCTTTGTCGTGACCGAGAAGGAGGAGGAGATGGCGGCGCTCGAAGAGCAGGACGAGGTGCCGAACGGCATCACGCCCCCCAACACGAACGTCACCAAGCGCAAGTTCGAAAAGACCAAGCGCCACACGCCCTTCCCCGTGCGTTTTCTGCTGGCATTGCGGCGTTATTGCTTGAACCCTTGGCATTAACTTCCGGTGCTAACGAGCCTCTGTTTACTCTATGTGTATCTGTATAGAAAAGCGACGTTGCGCGCGTTGAAGAGGACCTCGTGAAGATCATCTCGGGCGGCGTGATCGAGGACGTCCGTACGTGAACGTTCGCCACGCTTGCTCTGCTCACTACCAACCCATTCGTGTATGGCTGCTCACTGCTTGTCTGCCTTTTGTGTCCATAGAGGAAGAGCTCGTGGACTTCTATGACTGGATGGTGGACAGCAATTTCCCAAACGGTCTGGTCGTCATGGACGAGATGGAGCTGATCCGGCAGCACCCCGAGTACCTCGAGCTCTCGTCCGAGCCGCTGGAGAAGCAGGCGAAGCTCTCGCACATGATGAACAGCAGCATGAGCGACACGGGCATGTCAGCCGTGAACACGCCGATCGTGACGGACATTGGCTCAGAGGGCGAGTCCCAGGCCGGCCTGGATTCCGCGCAGCGCTCGCCTGCGTCCGTGAGTCCTGCGGCGTCCCAGGACGACGACAAGGAAGTCGACGACCTTGAGGACGACATCCTCGGCGACATGGAGACCAAGCCCGCGGCGCCAGGTGCGTAATGCTCTATGCCATTGGTCGGGTTCGCTTTGCTGACCAATTTGGTTGTGAAATTGTCTTGTGTCGTTGTTGCAATAGCACGGACGTCGTTCAAGACGGACCCGGCGTACTTGCGACTGCTGCCGATCCGCGACAAGCTGCAGAAGTCGCTGCGCGACGCCGAGCGCGACGTGAGCGAGTACTCGGCCAAGGTCACGGTCAACTCCAACATCGTCGTGATGGTGAGTTGTTCGCTTTGTTGGGTTATCTGCCATGTAGGTGGTCAAGAAACTTACACTCTCTTCTCGTGTGACTGTGTTCGACAGAAACGCGTCAAGCAGTTGCTGGAGACCGCGCAGACCCAGCGCGACGAGATTGCCGCCGAGCTCGAGAAGGTCCGTTCGTGTGCTCCTTGTGTGCTATCGTGCATCGATTTGATTGCAGGGACCAAATCAACTGACGCCACCAACCTTTGTCTCCCACCCCCACAGATCAAGACCGAGATCTTCAACTTCGAGAACAACTGAGCAGAACGAGTGTGCGCATCGAAATCGCAGTGCTGGAGGGTAGGAGTTGTGCGAAATGGCGGTCGATATTTAAAAGCACACAAGAAACCGGACCCGAGAGCTGCTTCAGAGACATGGAAGCCTCACGTCTAAGAAATCCAGCTGGGGGGAATGGTCGATGGGCGGCTTGGTCAGGTCGGCGTACTTCGTATTCCTTTGGTGGGCAAAACTCCCGCGGACTATACGGTGCGGCGTATTTACTGGTCCGACTTGCCGCTCTACGTTGCACACAAGAGTCAACCTTCAGCACAACGCTCGTCCCCAACGACAAGCAAGCAATCAACTGTACGTACCGTCGCAGCTTCCTCGTCGCGTCACTTCTTCACGAGCTTGAGCAGCGCGTCCCGGTCTTCCTTGCTGCCCATTTCAGAAACCAAAACAGAGCGAGTCACCACATTGAGATTCGTAACTACACAAACGCAGCCAGCTTGTACGCACACAAAGTAGGCGCCTTCCACGGCGCGGCCCTTCTTCGTGTACACGTCCGCCGCGCCCTTTAGCGCTGGGGTCGCGTTGTGCAGCGCTCCTTCCGCGACGCGCTACCGGTTGTCGCGCGTCCTGTGCTTGGCAGTCGCGCTCAAGGGCTCGTCAGTCGAGGAGGAGAAAGAGAGCGACCTCGTAGCGCTCGGTGAGGCGGAGGCGTGCTTGAAGAATGCGGTGCGGCGCAGGGTGAGCATCGTGCTGGTGTTTCTGGGTGCGTGGCTGCTTGAGAGCGCTTTTTCCGTTGTGAGCGCTCGCGTTCGAGCTGGATGGACGCGTTTGGTGGCATTTTGAAGCCGGGTGGGCTCCACAACACACATTCCTGCTCATCCGTCGCACGAGCAGCATATAAACTCCAAGAGCTCCGAGTGGATGACGGCGCTTGCAAAAGCGCAATCAATTGGGGAGTCGAAGCGATACACCGGCTGGAGGACGCACACAACAACACTGCAGGCGCCTTCAGTCCAGACGCGCGTCGTGCTACAAAGTTGGTGGAACTGGGGGCGCGCGCTTGATACTACGCTTGGAAGAAAGCGCTCGAGCGATGTCGTAGCGATAGCATGTTGCAATGCGTCCGCGACAAGCTGCCCTAGGATGACGCGATTCACAAAAGCGCCATTTCGGGATGATGGCACGGTGGTCAAAATGCTGCTGCCGCAGACTTCCGCGACCTTTTCGTTGAACTCCATCGCGTCAATGGCAACATAGGTCCACCAGTTGGAGGGAATCGCTTCAGTGACCTTCGAGATCGTTATGATAGTATTATTATTGGTTTTTTTTCTCTGTGTCTGGTTGCACTCCATTCTCCACACTCCATTGATTCTGGAAACGCCAGCATACGCATATACAGCGACGGGTGCAGGAGGAGATGGAGCGCGTCACTTGTGATAAGAGCGCCGTAGGATCACGCTGCAACTGTGGGTTGTAACAGTGTCAGCAGAGGCGCATCTTGTACTTGAGCACTTGCTTGTGAGATTAGGGTGCTTAGTGGTCGTGCTTCCACTTGAGGAGCGCCTCGGTCTGCTCCTGGGTCAGCTTCAGGCCCGCGATCGAACTCAGTCCCGACACGTCGTGGTTCACGTGCGCCTTGAGGCCTGGCACGTCGTTCTGCAAAGAGACAACAGTCAGTCTCTCGCGCTTTTAACATCCAAAAGATCGATACGTCTTAACGGCAACTCACCACGTCGGCCTGCTCCTTGAGCTTCTTCAGCAGCTTGCGAAGCGCCTTCTCGTCCTCCTTGCTGCAATAGTCAATCGCGTACACACACACACACACACACACACATAGCAGACGTCAATACACTGCTAAACACCCCACACTCCCTCACGTCACGTCACACATCAAATGGATCCCCCCTCGCCCGCGTTCTTTTCGAAGAGCGCACAAAGAGGCATCTGCTCGCATAGTACGTACTTGAAGTAGGCGCCCTCGGCGGCGCGCTCCTTGTCCTTGAAGGAGTCGGCGTTGAGCGACGCGGTCTGCATGGCCGAGGAGGTGGCGAGCACGGAGCGCTTCTGGGCGGCGGCGACGGCGGCGCGGCGGAGGGCGAGCATCTTGGTCTTGAGGTGAGTGATAGATCTGCGGTGTCGGGGTCTTGTTGAGATTTGGATTCGAAGGAGCGAGGGGGAGGAGAGAGCTTTCGGAGGCTGTCGCTCCTTGTAATTACGGGAGACCCGTAAAAACAGCTCTTGCGTGGCGCGTATCTTTGCTGCGGCGCTTTGCCCACTTCAACAGTGTCAAAATCGGGCGATTGAGTAAAACGAGATGTTTCGAGCCGAATGAGGTGATCGGATTGGCTGAAAGTGGAAAGCAGGTGGCAAATAGTGGCTGGGAATTCTGCTCCCCTTCCTTGTCTTGTGAGTATTCTCGAGCTATAAAGGGCGGTGGTACGCGCGAAACGTGTCTGGTTGCGAGCTTAGGCCATATAAAGGGTGAAGGAATGGCCTTGGAGTGGATGCCAAATGGGTTCAGGAACAAGTGACGACAATCGATCTTTCGCACTGATCTTATCGCGAGAAATAGACGAATGGACGGACATCTAATTGGAGCTGCTCGTTCGCCCGTGCCGATGACTGTCACAACCAGAGCATCCACAGCACAGCAACACAGCACAGCAGCTCATACACAGCACAGCACAGCACACGCACGCCCTCATGACGTCGCCCGAGCGCGATGTCTTCTACGAGGCCTTCTGGGTCACGCCCGAGCTCCCGACGCCGCACATGAAGGCCGACATCCTCGCGTTGCCAGGAGCGGCGGGCGAGCCCGTGCTCAGCGCCGAAATGGCGGACATGCGCCTGATGGTACTGCGTGTAAGACGGTTGAATGGATGGATGTGGACGTAGGAGCTCAACGGTGGTGTGTCTGGATTGTAGCTGAAGAACCGCCTGAAGCTGCTGGAGCCGAGCCGCGAGGACGAGCTGCTCAAGGCCATCGATGCTTGCAAGCAATACTGTCGGCTCCTGCGGTCCGACCAGGTGCGTATCTACGCATGAGCGCTTGTCCTTGGGCTACGTAGGCATGAATGGATGGCTAACACACGTGATGGTCCAGTTCCACCCGACGCCGATGGTCTCGTGTCGCTGGAAGAGCTGCTTCACCTCCGAGCCAACAGTACGAATGGCCTCGTGCATCGTCTGCGTGGTGATGGCAATTGACCTTGCGCTCACTCTGTGCATCCATACGTAGGACATGCCGCTGTTGTTCGAGCTGCCCATGGTACTCTTCACGCGCGCGATCCTGCTGCTGAACCAGACCAAGTGCGTCACGCGCAGCCGCGACCGCGAGAAGATCCCGGCGGCCGCAGCCCTCTGTCTGGATGCCGCGGGTATCTTCGACCACATCCTCGAGCTCATGAACACGTACCTGATGGAGGGCATCGAGCCGCCCAGCAGTCTGCCGGACCTCTCGCTGGACGTGCTCCAGAGCATGCAGGGCGTTTGCCTCGCCATCGTACGTGGCTAAGCAAGTCCGCTGAAAAACGTCCACCTCTGGAGGACATTCAATCTGACTGAGTGTTTGCATATGTGTGACTGTAATCGACTGACTGTGACTCAGGCCCAGCAGCTGTCGATCGTCAAGGCTGTGCTGCACTTCGACAAGCACTACAGCAAGTCGGTGCTCGTGAAGCTCCACGGGGGCTGCCAGGCGTCCTTCCAGATCTTTGAGACCGCGCTGCTGCGCAACTGCAGCAACTCTTCATCATCGCCTTCCAGTCCCACTGGACCAAGCCGCCACGCCAAGACCTTACTGGGCTTTGCGAGTTTCTTTGGGAAGCTCCACAAGGCGCAGGCGTTCCTGCTCTCGGCTGAAGTTGAGCACCAGGCGCGCAGCTTTGGCCGCGCGATCGCGTTCGCCGAGCTCGCCAAGAAGCTCTTCCAGGAGCGCACGAGCATCGGCGGACTGGGTCTGCCGCCTCTACCCGGTAGCTGTGAGCGCGTGGCGCCCATGCTCATGACCAAGCGAGCCGCGCTCGACCAGCTCCACACCGCCTGGAGCAAGGAGAACGACTCGATCTACTTCGACTCGATTCCAGACGAAGCCAGCGTTGCCTCGATCGCTCTGCCTCAGGCTTTTATCATGAAGCCCCACGCGTTTGACTCGGAGAAAGACAGCCAGGCTCTTTCATCCCTTGATGAAGCCCAAGGCGGTCCTAGTGCTCAACGGCCGTTATCACCCTGTCCACTACTCGAAGGCTGTGCTCTGAGCCTCGATGCCCTTGACCACCACCACGACGAGGCGACTGAACGCATTCAGGTGATCGACGAGCACAGTGATGATGAGGGCGAGGCCGACAGCGCCAGCGAGACGGAAGTGTACCTCGAGCGCATCGAGAGGCGCTCGAATGCCCCTCCTGTTACTGTCGATCTAGCCGAGCTACAATTGCAGCCTCAAGCGCAAGCTCAGGCTCAGACTCAGGCTCAAGCGCTTCAGCCCACGAGACAGAGCCTGATCAACGCGCTCTCGGACGCCATCCTGTCGACCCATCCACCGTCAGCTGAAGAGCTCTCGCACGCGACCGCGGCTTCCCCATCGCCACCGACGCGCCGCCAGTCGGAGCGCGCGCCGTCCGTAAACGCGGCGCAGATCGCGGAGATCTCGGCGAAGGCCAACTCGCGCAGGAAGAAGTCCGAGGGCTTCGAGTACAAGGCCGAGTCCCTCGAGCGCTTCAAGGCGATCACGGGCCAGCAGCCGTCGTCGCTCCAGCCACTGCCGGAGCTCAGTCGCGCGCCAACGATCGTCAGCGCCGAGGTGTTTGTGTCGGGCGAGGACGAGCAGCACATGCGCGCGCAGCTCGTGCAGGGCAAAGCGATCTTCCGACTCGCCAAGGACACCCGGGTACATTCTGGTGTTGCCCTAATTGCGGATTGTGTCCTGCTTGTGCTGTTACTAACGATTGTGATGTGTGCTGACTGCGTGATAGTGGCGCAAGGAGACGATGTTCCTCGTGGACGACGAGCTGCTCTTCGTGCGCAAGAAGCCGCTGCTCTTCTCGACGCAGAAGAAGATCAGCTGGAGCACGATCACGGCCATCCAGCTCGAGCAGGGCGAGGTGCTGTGCTAGGACAAATCGACTGAGCTCTTCTTGAGACTCTTGTGCTTTTAGGACAGGTCAAGAACTCACGCTATTGTCTTGTTTGTAGATTGAGGACACGCACTTCATCCTGATCGTGGCCAAGAAAGGCGAGGAGATGACGCCGTTCGAGATCACGACCACCCCACCGAGCGACAACGCGCCGCTCTTCAGCTACCTGCAGCGGCTCTTCCAGGAGAAGCGCAAGAAGAGCGTGGTGCCGCAGCAGGACAGCGGCGCCACTGCAGCGGCCTCAGCCCGACCGCCTCCGTTGCAGCACCAGCACACGACCACCTGAGTGAGAGCACTCAACTAACCCACCCGAGGGCTTCGAGCACAGCCTTGTAAAGTGCCGCCTCCAAAGCTGACACCATCGCGTTAGAGAGCATACGCTAGCACATAGAAATCTGGGAATCTCTATAAGCACAACAACATTCATGTTCAGACACCTAAACCAGCAAAGCAGCCTCGTCGGTCACTCAAAGACCCGCACTGTGATGCGCTTCCTCGATCTAAATCCGCTGTCGGAGGTCTAAGAATACCTTACCATCAGCAACATTGCCAGACGCGCAGCCACCGAATTCCCATCCAAACTCATTTCATCCACAGACTCCGATTCTTGATGCGAATCACAGCGCTGCAGAATCTGCCATCCCATCAATCTGCTTATCAGCAGAAACGCACTCGGATGGACTCGAAGCTGCTATACCCGAATTTCCACGCCGAGGTGCACCGGTACAAGGCCGCGTCGGCTCCGTCGGCGAGCAACTCGCTCAAGAGCAAACAGCAGCAGCCAACTCGGCCGTCGCGAGCGACCACGAGCGCAGGATCGCGACCAAACTCAAGCAGCAGCAGTGGTAGTGGGTATAACAAAGAGACCAGCGGAGGTAGCGGGTATGGAGTTCGCCCGTCTTCATCACCTCAGAAACTTGCAATTCAGAACAGCAACAACAATGCGAATCACCATATAGGGTCTTCGGTATCAACACGGAGACGCGTGCTGCCTCCATGTGTTCCGACTTCAGCAGCTAGCAAGTATGCAGTGACTGGCACTGGCGACTACGTTCCACAGCCACTGAAAGCGACAGCAAAACCCGACCACCATCAAGCCTTCACGAGGCAGAAGAGCTTCAGCCGCATCCACGACTCTGATCCAGACGACGAGGACTGGAGCAGCATGAGCGACGACGCAGAAGCGCCAGAGCTGTATGACAGCCAGTGGAGCGATTCGCTGACTCAAATGACCACGCAGAGGTCGATCGCCTCCTCATCCTTCTCCTCGTCACGCCAGCCGCCGTCGCGCCAGACTGCGATCCGAGGCGAACTGGAGCTCGCTATGCCGACGGACAGCGAAGGTCTCGTGCTATCTGAAGACGCTGCTTCTTCCGGCTCGACTACTCGTACAGACTGTAGCCCTGCGAGAGGGAACTCGAATACGCTTTCACCGCATCCGTCATCGAGGGCGACGACGCCAAACAACGCCTCTTCAGCAGCGTCTCGCTTCAGCTCAGCAACAGCTGCTGCTGGTGGTGGTGCTTCTCCTTTGCTCCCGAGCCCATCCGAGAATCTCCAGGAACTCGTGTACGTATTCGTGTCTTCTATCATGGTCCCCATCTTGACACACCCCACGCTCACTCGTTCTGGCCGCTCGCATTACATCACAGCTTTAATGCTCGACCCAGGTCTCGATACGCGCGCCGCGAGCAGTCCCGCCAGTCGGGAAGGACGCTCGACCGCCTCCTCCCCGCAACAGCAACAACAACAGTGCCATCGTCGGCACCACCACTATCGTCATCATCTACACTGTCAGCGGCGACTTCAGCGCCAGTTCTTCACACAGCCACATCTTCTTCATCTCTCCATAGAGAGCCTCACGAACTGCTAAGGAACAAGTCTGCACCGGGGCTTCTCACGAATATCCGCCAGTCTCTAGCAGTCTCAACACGAACAAGTGGAGACTTGGACCCTTTCGACGCCCTTGGAAATGTCCACAACGCGCCATCAGACAAAGTGCCGCCGTCGCCATGGGGAGACGACGACCTCTCGAGCTTCTTCCTGACCGAGTTGGACGCAAAGGCCGTCGAGGCGCAGTGGAAACTCGCGCGATGCATTGCCAAGGGAGCCTTCCTTCTCTACGGCTCGTGCGAGTTCCAAAAGGCCGCGGGGCTGCTCTCCGAGGCTCTAGAACTCGCCACTGGTGACGATTCCCCGACAGCGCTGCTCTGCCACCACATTGGCATCGCGCTCAAGGAAGACGGCAAGCTCCAGTGGGCGCAGGCGATGCAGGAGAAGGCGCTCGTGGCGGCTCAGCGAGCACGAGAGCCCCGAGTCCACGGCCGCGCTCTGAAAGCCCTCGGTGTGCTCTTCATGGACACTGGCGAGCCCGCGCTCGCGCTCGACCACCAGCAGGAGGCGCTCGCGCTCGCACTCAACGAGAAGGACGCGGAGCTCGAGGCGCGCGTGTACGCCAATTTGGGCAACATCGCGTCGCTGCAGATGCAGTTCGGCCACGCGCTCTCGTGCCACAAGCGCGACTTGCGGCTCTCGACAGCGCTGCCGCACGCGAAATCGGCCGTGGGGCAACTGAGAGCGCACCGGAACCTCGCGCTCGTGTACGAGAAGCTCAGCAAGTGCGATCTCCGGCGCGAGCACGAGCAGCAGGCCGCATCTTTCACCAACACCACAGCGTTTGTTGAGGACATGCGGACGCAGACACAGAGTGGCATCGGCAACATCTACATGCAGCTCACGAAGCGCGACCCGAAGCTGGAGAGCATGGTCGCCACCAGCATACGCGACATTGTCTCCGAGCAGCTCAGTAGCAACGATAGCCAACATCCGATGACTGTTGCCGTGCAGCCTGTGCGAGTCAAGCAGGTGCTGATCACGAGGGCGAGCGACCGCCTCAAGCTCCCACCGCGGACCACTCTGCTGGGCAACAGCAGCAGCCTCAAGCGGCTCAGCTAGTAGGCCATTGGGCTTTTGGAGGTTGATCAATCACCTGCCAACTCACAACCAACCAACGCCAAGTAGCTCTTCAAAAATGTATATCAAAAATCAATGGCTGCGAGCACACATACACACAACGAGTTTGGTACCTGATAGGTAGATCTGCCTCAGCTCAGTCGAGGCCGCAGAGACTCACGTCGGCGTTCAGGCCGCCGTGAATCTCCTTGTTCTTGGCCTGAGTGCGGCGCTCCATGAAGCTCTCGAAACCCTCCATGGCCTCCAGGTCGAACTTTGTGAGCGGGTTGCCCTCGAGGTTCATGATGTGCACGGCTGAGGCGCCCAGGATCTCGCTCGCGATCGCCTGCGGGCCAGCAGCAGTCCCACCGGCGAGTCGGTTGCCACGCGCAGAGAGCACTTTGAGCTTGGCGCACTGCGCAAGCGCGGCCGGCAACAGGCGCACGGTGTTCTGGTCGACGGTGAGGTCTACCAGGTCGCCGAGCGCGCTCACGTGGTCCGGGATCTCTGTGATGGCGTTGCCGCTGAGGTCGAGCTCCTTGAGTTGCTTCAGGCGCGTGATGCTTGCGGGAATCTCACGCAGCCGGTTGCCCTTGAGCGAGAGCTTCGTCAGGTTGGGCGGCAGCGGCAGCGGGATGCTCTCAATCGCGTTCCCGTCCAGCACCAGCTAGTACATGCCATACATACATATACACACACACACACACACACACAGAAGGTGTGGCGATTAGAATGAGCCAGCCGTGACAGTGAACCCACTGGCGCTGTATGGACGCACCGTGGTGAGCGCCGTGAGCCCCGAGAGGTCCGGCAGCGTCGTGAGCGCGTTGCCCGCGACTTTGAGCGTCTTGAGCGCCGTGAGCGCGTTGATCTCCTGCGGGAGCTCGTCGATGCGGTTCTGCGAGAGGTCGAGCGTGCGCAGCTTGGCGGCCATGGCGAGCAGCTCCGCCGGCACCTTCTTGAGCTTGTGGTCGGGGAGCGCGAGCACACCCGTGGCCGCCGCCGTCTTGATCTTCTGCTGCATCACGCTGCGCGTCTGCTTGGGCTTGCTCTTCGCCTGCGTGTGCGCCTCCTTCACCTTCGTCGCCGCTTGCCCCATCGTGAACACGTTGTTGAGCTTCGAAATGGTGGGAGATTTGGCCAAAACCGTCACCGCGTTTTGCTCGAAGCTTCACGTAAGTACGAATACGGATGGCAAAACTTTGGACGAAAAGCTTGTTTGGTTTTTGTTGGAGGGGGTTAAAAAGGAGGATCCGGTTCAAGCACAATTTGTGTGAGTCCGTCTGATCTCCGAGTTCGTGCTCAGATTTTAAGATGAAGCACACTGCAAGTTTTGGGACTGGCTCACAAAATCTGCGCAAATTTGTTGCGGCCTTCTCATCTCCTCCTTCTCCATTTTACAGCAAGGACGACGACACACTCGCTGCTAGTCGTATTGGACAAGCGAGAGAAGCTGTTATTGCTGACAAGCGCGATGCTTCTCGAGGCCATAGATAGTTGTGGTCCACGTAACAACACCCAGTTCGCTGCTGTGGTCCGCTGACCTCTCTGCCAATAGTACTTGGGGGGAACGAGGTTGGACAGCGGGGCTCAGAACTCGAAACGTGTCCTTGTGGACTCTGTCCGCTTGTCAACCCTCTCGAGTTGGGCTCTACGGATCGCCTGTTCAAGCCCGGCAGAGTTCAATGACGAGTTCTCACCATGCTGCATGCAGCAAAAGTCGCATCTGAGCGGTCAAAACCCATATTTGTGGACGCCAAAGCTGGGATGGAGCTTCGCAACATGCCTGTGGAGGGATGGCAGGTGGATGCGTCAACGAAGCAATGCCCGTGCTCCTACGCCAAGAAGTTTGGTATCTGCATCCACGTCATTCACGCATCGAAGGTAATTCATGACAGTAAGGAAG
>JAASFQ010000242.1:0-32901 GCA_023333845.1 Globisporangium polare | reverse complement strand
CTCGATCCACGACTGGTACCTGCTCGCTCTCTTGGAGGCGGCGCGCGCTCGCTACTCCCCAGCGGTGCGCGTGATGGCGTTTATGGTGATTCAAGAGTCCGACGGAGTGAATGTGGTGGCGAGGAAGCCGCTGCTCTGTCGATCCAACCCCGCATGTGGGACATCTCGGTGCGATCATCTCGGCGATCGAGCGTACATCGTGAGTGATGGAGCGTAAACGTCCTCCCCAGATTGCGGCCTGTTAACTGCAAATCTGACGGTAACTACGAGCTTCGCTGAAACGAAGGGGGACCAACTCTCAGCATTCTCCTGAGCGATGCTCATTGTCCGCCCTTCGGTTTTGTTTTCGGTGCACGAGTGACAGTCAGGAGGACATCAGAAGTGCACATGGACCAGTTCAGCTTCAATCTCAGCGAAAGCTGCCAGAACGGCAGCCTTGGGACCGACACCGGGACGCTTTTGGTAGCACTGATGAGGATGTGTCTTCGTTACGTGACTGCATTGGCGAACCAAATGTCGTTGTAGTCCAACCTGTCGCTGGAGTCCGCGCGTTTCACAGCACAGTCGCGCCAGTACAGGTAGAGGACGCAGAGTGGGATCACGAGCGAGCAGCACGCGGCAGACGAGTCGACGCGTGAGCACAGTAGGTCGTCCACGGACCATCACGTGCGCGACGGGGGTCGCAAAGTAGTTGAGCATGATCACCGCGACGGCCAGCGTGCTGATCCAGTGCTGGGCACGGCACGGCACGGCTGAGGTTGCACGCCTGGTACGTCTGCAGCACGATCTCCAGGGCCTCGCGCACGTCGAAGCCCACGTCGAAGAGCGCACCGCTAATGCCAAAGTACCCGTCGCGGTCCAGGAGCGCGTCGTACGGACGCCGTACGCATCGCCATAGTGAGCTCAAGGATTGCAGGGATGGGGGGCTTATGCAACTGTCCGAGCCTTGAGACACTGGTGGCTGGCTCGACTCGCATGCCGGTATCTGTTGCCGGGATGCGAGCTGCTCATAGTGACTGAATGCAACACCATGTGCACGATCCCGATCCCGAGACTGTGGGCCGTCGCAATGACAGCGAGCGAGATCCCCGAGCGCTCTTGCAGCTCTACTGAGATCTGCATCGAGGCGCACTTGCAGATCGGTCACCGGAGAGCATACAAGCATGTAGCAAGTTGTGCATGTGAAGGTGAATGCTTCAGCTTGCGGCATGTTTGTATGCTCTGGCATTTGGAAGTTTCGCATACTGAAACCTACTTCGGAATCCATGACTGCATGAGACGATTGAAGGCGTGGAACATACAACCGGACTTGGACATCCAACACAGGTCGCAGGTTTGAAGACAACAATGGAGATGTGACTTCCTTTGTTGGACGTTATACAGCAAATCGGTTGGAGGACACTCCACTCCACCCGCTTCACCTTGAATGACACAAGACATGCACTGCGTTCCGACGCTCTCTTCACCAAACCTCTCTCTCGCTCTCTTTCACGCGCACACGCCTCCGTTGCTCATTAGTGGTGGCAGCCGCCCGTGACCTTGAGGCACTTGGTGCTCTTGAAGATGGAGAAGATGTTGACCATGATGGACCAGCAGAGCGCGAAGACGCAGTAGAAGATCGTGATGGCGCCCATGACGGAGCTGCTGCCGCCGTTGCGCTTGAGCTCCTGGGTCGCCTGCTTCTGCTTGGGCAGCAGCGGCAGCAGCGCGAGCGAGAGCAGCTTCATGGCGTACATGATGAGCAGCGTGTAGGTGATCTGCCAGCGCACGTGGGTCGTGTCGCTGATCACGTCGTCGTTCCAGACGTCGAAGGCGCTGTTGATGTTCTTGGTGATCGTGGACGCGAACGGACTGCCCAAGTTGCTGACCGTGGTGAGCAGACCGTAGACGGCGCTCTCGTTGCCCTCGCCCGCGAGCTCGACCACGACGTAGGTCGCGATGATGAAGTTCATGCCGTACGGGATGTACTGCACGATGGGCACGCCGAGCCAGAACCACTGGCTGCGCACGACGTCCCACGTGACCAGGAACGTGCTGAGCGCGTCGAGCGCCACCACGAGCACCATCGTGATGGCGATCATCGTGCGCCAGTTCCAGTGGAGGCCCGAGCGGCCCGTCCACGCGAGTGTGGCGGCCATGGTGAGGCTCCCGAGGATGCCGCTGAAGTTGATGGCGAAGGGCGTGGCTTTGACGATGTAGGTCGTCTGCGGGTCGTAGGCCACGTACGTCATGCCCGAGAGCACGTGCGTGAAGAAGTTGTAGGCAATGACTTGGTAGAACACGCGCGACTTGATGGCCTCCCAGAGCGTCACGACGTACCTCTTGAAGCTGGTCACTAAGTACTTCTCCTCTGAGATGAAGAACCACGTCATGGGGATCACGGGGATGCAGAAGACTGCGAGGATGAGCATGACGTTCGGGAACGATATGCCGAAGTCAAAGTCCCCACCGTAGGGCGGCGAGCTCAGCCCAAAGCCCAGGATGACCTGCGCGAAGACCTCGAAGAACGTGCGCACCGTGTAGATCGCTGTCTGCGTGCGGCCGCGCACTTCGAGCGCCTCGCGCTGTGCGTAGGCGACCACAACGCCGTCGGCCGCCACGTCCGCGATCACGTACCCGAGCGACGCAAGCATCATGAGGATGATGTACTTGCCGCCGGCGTCCCTGGCGTCCGGGTTCATGCGCGTGTACACGCCCGCAGCCTCGTACTGAGCCGCCTTGAGCTCGCGGTCCGTCGGGTCCCCAAAGTACGGCGCGCCGAGGGGGGAGAACGCCATGATGAAGAGACAGAGCGAGCACATGGTCCAGCCGAAGATCATGTACGGCCGGCGGCGGTAGCCGAAGATCGGCACATTGTCCGTGACCATGCCGATGAACACCTTGAGCGACCACGGGATCGAGAGCAGCGCGCGCGCCGACGTCGACGACGTGCCCTCCATGTTGAGGTAGTAGGTGAGGAAGGGCGTGATCGTGTTGGGCAGCGTGCCGTAGATGAGCCCCACGGCCGCGTACTGCACGAGCAGTCCAAGCGACTCCTTGGAGAGCAGGCGCGGCGTGCCGCCCTCACGGAGCGCACCCTCTTCGAGCGTGGGCGTCTTCACACCAGTGTACCCGTTGCCGTCTTCCTGGGCGTCCTTGTCGCGCGTCGCAGAGCTCACGTACGAGACGCGCTCGACGAGGCTCACGTTCGCAATCGGCATCGCAGGCACGTGGCTGGGGAGGTCGGCTTTTAGTTCTGGAGTGTCAGGGTGGCTGATGGGGAGGAGCTCGCAAATTGGAGAATGAGATGGTCTGGACGAGAAGATGTTTGGCCCGAGAGGAAGAAGAAGAGAGCGAGGGAGACCGGTTGCTGCCTTGGAGACCTGCTACTGAAGGCAAGAAGGGACACAGCCTGTGCTGGAGTTGCGACTCTCATGGACTCTTATCGAGGTCTAGGACGTTGCCGTTGGGGGTCATGAACCGGCAAACAACCTGAGAACGTTGCACCTGGAACGCCTAGAACATCCAGTATCCGCTTTGAGCAGCTCGTCTCTGCTCTTCCCCGCACCTACAATCGCTCGGTCGTTTGATCAGCAGCAGCGAAATGGCTGTGACGGGGGCTTTCTTCGTCTGCGGCATTGATGTAGGTGCACGTGCTGTTACTGTACACTGGAGAGCGGTACTCCGTGCTATCCCACACCCGCGAAGAGGTCAGCAGGAGACTATCACTCAACCTTTCCATCTTGGAAGAAGAAGACAGTCCGCCATTTCCACAACGGCGGGGAGCAGCATATATCGATACCGAAGCTCAGAGCGACGGACACGTGCGTATTGCAACCAGAGTGCGCTCTCTATACTGTAGTCGCTCTGTAATGCAGCCGTCAGGAACGCTGCTAGTATGTTGACGAGACCTACTGTAGTATCTCCGAGCACAAAGCACTCCAACCACGGATACCCGCAACAACAAAAATGGGTCTCGTATTCTGGGTGGCTACCGCCGTGGATGGCTGCGAGCACACCTGGAATGCAATCCCTTGCTCCCGCCGAGCCGTAGCGAGCTGTGTGGGTTCTGTACGCGCGTCGACAAGATCATTCCGCTGAGCGTGGGGAGAGATGCTACTGTACTGCTGCTCGATCGATGATGTCAACTGCCTATACGTGTACTTTAGTAGTTCACAGGAGTGCGGCTCAGCAGACGAATGAACCGAAGACAGATCCCTCAGACGTGCCTCCACAACTCCTCCGCACTCGCAGTACCCGCTCCAGTATCCACAGATCCTAGTTCAGCAACGAGAGTGAGCCCAGCGATTCGCTGATCCTGCGTCAATATGTCGCCATACAGTTCGTCACGCGACGTCACACGCAGGAGCGACGAAGGAAGAACCCAAGGCAGCGCGCAAATTGATCCCGATAGAGAGCAATACTGCACGAGTGCAGACTCCGATTACTCCACGGATGCACTAAAGCCACACCAGCGTTGCGATTTGGCGTCCACGTGCAGCTTGACTCTGGAGCACTCGTCGACACCGAAGTCTGCATTGGCCGCCTCGTACATTGTGTGGCGTGGCGGGCGGTCTTGGCTTTGTTGATCGAGAGCATGGCGTCCACAAAGGTCGCGGTTGTGCTGGCCAGCACTGTGTCCTCCAAACACCAAGGCAACAAGGGGATTCTGGTTGGTCAGATGTTTTTGACCAAATAAAGATATAGAGGGTTGCAAAATAAACACAGCTGCGCATGCCTGGACTGGAAATCTGAAAGCAATAATTGGCGGCGCCAACATGGACGAGTTCTTCACGCACAAGTGCGTCACGTCCGACGCGCCCGCGCCTCAGAGCCCCACTAACAGCAGCAGCAGCAACGGGGTGTCCACGTGGTCGCAGAGCGCGCGCTGCGAGTTCGTGGTGGTGCAGGAGAACCAGCAGGCGCACGGCGCCTCGCGCGCAGTGCTCGCGTCCATCGTCAACATGGTGGCGTTGCGCGTTCTTGCCATCCAATGGATCGATGCAACAGCACTGTTCCTTGTCCTGTGCGTGTACTGATTTGGCATTACGTATGCCGTTTGTTTGCTGTCATCCAGACGCTGCAGTCGCGAAAGACCAGCGGCGTGCTGCTGTTCACGCTGGTGAGTCGTGCTTCTTTCTCTACGCTGCATTGATTCCCCACCGGCCCTTAATCCATTTGCCCATCGGCTCACTCTCTCTCTCTCTCTCTCATCACGATGCACTCGCAGCACTCGGCTTCACTTGTGAGCACCATCCAGCCCTCCGACAAGCTCGTCCACGTCGACTACTCCAGTGACGCATCGCTCTACTACGCGAGTCTGTCGCAGCCAGCGTCAGCCTCAGACAACAGCCAGCTCCTCGCTCGCCTTCGCGACGACATCAGAGCTCAACTCGAGACCTCCTGCGCTGCCCACAACCGTCTTCAGCGAAGCAACGAATTCAATGGCGAGTCATCGTCATCACCAGCAGCTGGAGCGCGAGCCGTGGTCGTGGTCCTCGACTCGCTCAACGTGCTGCTCGAGCAGTCTCCGGTGCAGAAAGTGCTGCGCTTCCTCCGTGAACTGCGCCAGAACCCGCACGTTGGTTCGGTAATCGTGCGCTTCAACGCCAGTACGCAACCCACAGCCACGCGCCAGCTGCTCACGAGCGAGTCGACGGCTGTCGCGGTCGTGGAGACGCCGGCGTCGCTGAGCGCGTACCCGATCCTCGCGAAGGAGCGTCGGCGCGAGGTACCCAAGGACATGCACGGCTTCGTGCTGCTGCTGCGGCAGAAAAAGGTTAGACATTGGAATCAAACCATACATTTGGCTACTGAAGTGTCTAATGTGTGTTTGTTTGCTTGTGTTGATTTAGAATGGCCGCAGCAGCGAGAGCGTGGACTACTTCCAGATCGACGGGGACCACATGCGGTTCTTCACGGCGGCCCAGGCCGAGAAGAAGAAACTGGAGAGCGCCGAGAAAGCCGTCTCGAAGGCCTCCAGCGAGTCATCCCAGGCCAGCGAGCACCGGTCTTCTTCCAGCTTGAGCGCCACACCATCCAGTGCTTCGAGCCAAACCCAAAATAAGCATCATCACCAGGCAGCGCTGCCTGTGCGCCAGGAGGAAGTGAGCTTCAACCTGTCGATCTCGGTCGAAGAGCAGCTCGCCAAGAGCCGCGTGCAGCTGCCCTACATGCACCAGGGCCAGCCGCCAGCACCTTCATCTTCGTCGTCGGCACAGTCTGGGAATGCGAATGCGGTGTCGAATGGCAACAGCAATCTGTTCTTCATCGACGATGATGATCCGGACTGGGACGACGACGACCTCGACGACGACCTCGATATCTAGACAGCCATAGCAACAGCGAAGCCTTCGGTGGTATTACAGGCAGATGACCACAGCGTGGCTTGCAATCTCATCCGAATCCACTGTGCCTCCCTATTTTTGACTGGCGTGAGCCACCTGGGAGCAGGAAATAGCCTCACGAGCCCAGCGACAATCTCTCTATCCAGAGCTCAGGTTTCATTCGCTCTCTATACTCTCGAGCACCACGAACTCAGGCTTGGATTGGACTGACTGACGCTGGATGAGCTCGAAGCTGCATTCAAGTCACCCTTGAGTCTCGCTTGCGTTGTGCGAGAGATGGCGAGTCCACGGAACGGCGCTTTCCTGGACCAGGCTGACGCCGTCCAGTCATTCGAGTACCAAGACGACGATGAACAGCAGCAGTGCTCAGACAATCTCACACCGTCTAACAAGCAGGTGCGCTTCACCAACAAGCCGCCGTCGTCCTCACGCCCAGCGATCCACGACTACTACGGCGGCCAGTCGCTCAACCCTCGCGCAGGCACCGCTTTGAGCTCATCGCCTCGCTCACCGCTCATGAAGAAGTTCGCGCCCGTACAGGACCGGCGCGTGAACACGATCCTTTTAGAAGCGCTCCAGCTCGTCGAGTTCACGAAGGACGAGCTGCTCATGATCGAGAAGTCGGTCAAGCGCCTTCGCGACGCGATCCACGGGTTCGCGATCCTCGTCGACAAGCAGGTGAACATCATCGGCGCCGAGAGTCTCGAGGAGCGCGGCCGCGTCAAGGCCGACATCCAGGATCTGTGCGAGAACCTCAAGACCTCGAACGCGCTGCTCGACAGCACATGCGCGCGCATGAAGAAGCACCTGAGCACGGGCAAGAACCAGATCCACGCGCACAAGCGCCGGCTCGTGGGCAAGGCCGTCGCCGAGCTGGTAGAAACAACCACTACGACGACCACCACTGAGGCTTGCGCTGCGCACCAGTGCAGTGTGAACGAGGCTCCAATGTCGCCTTTAAGGAGTGCGACCAACAACCGCGCGCTCTATGGGATCAGTGTGGGCAGCTCGTCACACCACCACTCACAGGCACCAGGCTCAGCGCCACGCCCGTCAAGAAGCTATGGCAGTCCGTCCTCACCGGGACGAACAGCAGCAATGAGTGGCTGTGGTGGCCCGGAATCCCCGCTCATGTCCCGCACGCGCACATCGTCTTCACGAGTCCCATTGGCTGCAATCTTAGAGCTCACCCCGCCCGATCCGTTCTCCCAGCACTGCGAGCCGCAAGTGTACTTGTCGCCCGAATTCTTCACGTCCGTGAGTGAGGCTGTGGGCATCAGTGAGAAGGAGTTCTTTGAGCCGAAGGACATCGTGAGGTTCGTGCACGAGATGCTCACGTTCTCGGTCGCCCGGAGCGGCGTGCTCACGTTCATGGGCAAGGCGCACCACCGACAGCTCATCCCAAAGTACGCGCACGAGCTCGTGCGCCTGATTCTCCAGGAGCTCCAGCCGGCACCCCAGGTACAGAGTTGAAGTAGCTTTGCCCTCCTCGTAGATCGTGACTAATTTCAGTGCTCGTGTGTGGTCATGATCAGTCGCTCTCCATCACGTCGCCGACGACCGTTGTGCCGCAGAACACGCTCTTTGACTACATGTGCACGGCGCCGTTCAGATTCAATCAGCTGCTTCATGGGCTGCACGTGGTCAACACGAGCGCCAGCGACGGCACGAGCTACTTCACGAATGCCGCCGCCAGTAACTACGTCCAGGACCCGATCGATCCGCTCACTGGCGCCGGCACGAACCCGTTCGCTGAGCAGTTCACGCGCAATGGCGGCGTGCTCAACGGCAGCAAGGTCGTCAACCTGGTCGTGCCCATGAAGCCCGCGGCGGCCGAGTCGGAGCTGCTCGAGACGGCCGAGCAGACGCTGAGCATCGCCAAGCTGCTGCACGACCTCGCAACGGCCGAGTCCGAGGCCAAGCACGGCAACCGCATCTCGATCCGCCCACCGGCGAGCAGGTCCAAGGAGTTCTCCAAGGCGTATATCGCGACGTCCAAGGAGCTCATGCTCAAGGAGACGGGCATGGGCTGACAGGAAGACGTGCAGGCCAGCGATAAAGAATACTTCAAATATGTCCACGACAAGAAGACAACAGAATTCGTTCGCGCTTTGGTTATTGTTAATAATTATAGGTGGATATTATTTCCTAATCAAAGACGGTCCACGGTGAGTGGACCATTCCAATGGGGACACTTTGCAGACACTTGACCTGAACGACACTGGTAGCAACCTCCGAGTTATTCATTAGGCAGTAGTGTCTCTCACTCCCAACCCTTGCATACAGACCACCAATTTCTTTGCCTTGTTGGTAGTTTCCATCACACCCGCGCCTTCTCTCTCTCGCTCTCGCTCATTCGTCACCGCCCTTATATCCTCCACTCTAGTGCTGCTGCTCGTCCTTCTTGAACATCTTCTTGAACATGCCGCCGATGCGCGACTTGCGGTGGCTGCCCGCCTCGTCGTAGTACATGCTCTGGCGCCCGCTCTGCAGATAGCTCACGCGGTCGTCGTCGTGGCCTGAGGACTCGAGGAACTGCTGCTGCTGGTCGTTGCCCCCTCCTGCGTTGTACTGCGGCCGCACCGGGTTGTTCATGATCGAGTCGATCGTCGACCGGCGCTCCATGCGCGTGGACCCATTGTTACTGCTGCTCGGGTTGCCCACCGACACGGGCACGGGGCCGGTCGAGCCAATCGTGTCGGACCGGCTCATTCGGTTGTTGCGCTCGATGCTCCTGTTATTATGATAGTAGAACAATCACATAGAAAAAGATTAGTGCTCATCACTATAGAACAACCGTTAAGCAAGAAGACGCAAGTGAGGACTTACGTGGAGCGGTTCATGACCGGGTGCATCGCGTGATGGCCGTTGCTCGCACCACTGTTGGCATACGGCGGCTTGGAGTCGAGCGCCATGGCGCGCATGCGCTCGAGCAGCTCCTCCGCTACACCGTAAGACTCGACGACGCTGATCATCTCGAGCAGCACGTCCTGCTGCTGCACGCGCGCCATCAGCTCGGCCGAGTACACGTTGCGCTGCATCTTGAGGTCTTCCTTTAGATCCGTGACCTGCTTCTGGTACTTCTTCATCTTCTCCTCCTGGGACTTGATGAGCGCCGCGTGCGTGCTCATGAGGCGCAGGTTTGCCTTCGACTGCTGCTTGTTGTGCTGGTTGAGCGCCGCGAAGGACGCCCCCGCCGCCGTGTACGCGTCCTTGACCTTCTTGTTCTCGGCCTTGAGGTTCTCGTTCTCGTGGCTCAGTGCCTGGATCAGGTCCCTGCCTTTCGTCACTTCGTTGCGCAGGTAGTCGATCATGCGCTCCGAGTCGTCCAGCAGCTTGGCGTCGTCGAGCCCGCTGAACGTGTCGCGTTGTTCGCTCTTGCGGCTTTGACGGTAGTGCGCATTGTTGTTCTCTCCGTACGGCGGCAGCAGGTCGTTGTCGGGGAAGCTGTGCGCGGTGGACTGGCGCACTTCGAAGAGCTCCTGCTGCAGCGACGTGTTCTGCGCCTCGATCTCAATGCGCGCGTGCTTCTCCTCCTCAAGGCGGCGCTTCAGCAAGTCCACCTCATTCAGCATGATCGCCTGCTCTTTCCGCTCCGAGAGCAGACTCCGGTACTTGCCGACCTGCTTCTTCATCTTGGCCTGCGACTGCATCTTGACCACAGCCGCGCGGAAGCGGGCAAAGCGCTTGCGCTCGCGGCTCTTGCGGTAGAAAGACTGGATTCTGATCGCCATCTTCTCCTTCGCCATCAGGTACGCTCGCTGGCGGGATCGCGCTCCTCGCCACACGCTCTGGATGAGAATGCAGCGAGCTCGTGATGCCAAAAAGGTTCTACGCAGCGCGCGGCGGCGCTGGATCGCCTGCAGCTTCGTGATCATGATACGCACTTTGTTCATCTTCTTCCTCGCGATCCAGCGTCGAGCTGCGCGTTGGATGAGAATCGCGCGGTCGTGGACAAAGATCGTGCGCGTCTGCTCCAGATACTCGAGAACGTTCTTGCCGAAGTAGATCATCGTTCGGCCGACGATGAAGTCCGGAGTCGTCGATGTCCCAGCTTCTTCCTCGCTGCGCTTGAAGCTGTTCGCGAGCAGCTCCTTCGCAAGCTCTTCGCAGGCCTCCGAGACGGTGGTCGACGGGAACGCCATGGCGTCCTCGCCCTCGCCGATATTCTTCATGAACACGAAGCGGCGCAGGAACTTCTCGTGGCTCATCTTGTTCGGAAACGCAGCACGCGTGATACGAATCGCCTCGACGACACCAGCGCAGCGCAGCTGGTTCACCACGGAGTCAATCTCGTACAACTGCGGGCTCTTGCTCGAATTGGGCTTGATGCAGCGCACGTAGTGCACTTCCGTGCTCGAGATGTCGCTCATGAGCAGCGCCAGCTGGGCCTTGAACTTGTAGCTCACGGTCTCCTGCATGAAGCTCGACGTCTTCCGTCCCAGCGTGCTTCGGCGTCCGCTGCCGTCGTCGCCCATCATGGACGCCGCATGCGCCGCCGCGAGATCTGCGTCTGTGAGGAACGCAGTGCTCGCTCGGGCGCCAAACATGAGCGCGATCAGGCTATTGGAGCTCGTCGCGAGCAGCTCCAGCAGGTCGCTCTGCAGCGAGTCCTTGTTCTTTTCCACGAAGCCGTCGGCGTCGTACGTCACGGCGCCAGCGTAGTGGTGCAGCACAAACTGCGTGTTGCTCAGGCGCGCCTTCTCCAGGCGCGGGTTCGATTCGTGGAGCGACACGATCTTGGAGGCGAACGACAGGTCACTGCCCTTGGGGCGCACACACTCTTCGTTCAGCAGCGCCATGAGCCCCATCGAGTTCTCGAGCAGGTCGAGCATGTCCTGGTTGTCGCGGTACGTGATGAACTCCCACGCGATGGCCTCCTGCTGGTACTCCTCCTGCACGGTCTTGAACACGTCCTGCGTGAACTTTTGCTGGAGCTTCTCGTTCGCAAAGTTGATGCAGAACTGCTCAAAGCTGTTGCGCTGGAAGGACTCGAAGCCGAAGATGTCGAGCAGGTCGATGTGCAGGTACGACGGCGCGCTCGCCGAGCCAAACGGCGTGTCCGAGATGCTGTAGTTCACGCGGCGCACGAGGTACGCGAACACGCGCGCGTAGAGCTCCTTGGCGAGCGCGTGGCGGTTGTTGCTTGCCTGGAGCGTGGACAGCGGCACGCAGTACACCTCCTGGCGCGCCTTCACGGACCGACTGCACAACTGCTGCGAGAGCGTCGCCACTTCGACGCCCAGGAGCTTGGCGCATTTCTCGATCTCGCGCTTCTGGTTCGCAATTTCTTCCTGCTGCGCCGCGTCCTTGTCGGCACCATTCAAGGACGCCATCGGCTGGCTCGCGTCGTTTTTGTTCGACTCGAGCGAGACAAAGTCGAGCTGCCCGAGGCGCAGGATGCCGCAGAGCGCGTGGAAGAGCTCGTCCTGCTCGTTGTCGCTCAGTCCAATCGTCGCTAATGCATCGCGGGTGACCTGGTAGCGCTCCAGATCCGACTGGCCGTCCAGCGACAGCGGCTCGTCCTGCAAGTATCGAAACTCTTCCGCCGACGAGGTCTGGGAGAACCCGTAGCTCTCCTCTTTCGCGCTCACGAGCTGGTAGAAGACGTGGTAGTTGCGCTCACCGGCGGCCTGTGCGATCACACGGGACTTCTCTAGCAGGTAATGGCGGCACTCGGCCCCAATGAGGCAGTAGTCGGTGTTGAACTGCAGCTGCGTGAACTTGCCGAAGCGCGACGAGTTATCGTTGCGGATCGTCTTCGCGTTACCGAACGCCTCGAGCAGAGGGTTGCTCTTGAGCACCTTTTGCACGATGCTCACGTGACCCGTGGTCAATGCCGCACCGCCGCCGTCCAGCTGCGCCTTCTTCGCGTTCTGGATCGAGATGCTCGCGAGGTGCTCCATCATGATCTTCACGGTCTCGGTCTTGCCGGCGCCCGACTCGCCGCTCACGAGGATGCTCTGCGGCGTCTTGTGGTTCTTCATGTTGTGAAACGCCTCGGCGCTCGTCGCGTACACGTGTGGCGGGAGCTCGTCCCACGCGTGCTGCGTGTACAGATCGCGCAGCGCCTCGGAGTACAAAGCCTTGATCCATCGGTACGGGTTCACGGCCACCACGATCTTGCCCGTGTACGTGTACGGCGCCTGCGCGAAAAAGCGCGCGCGCACGTTGTACACAATCGCCGGCTCATGCAGATGGCTGAGCTGGCACATGTCGTCCGCACCGGCGGACGCCGCGGCAAGCAACCCGGGCGTGATCGCGTCGTGCTGGATGCTGCGCGAGTGGCCGGCGCCAAAGTCCGAAGCCGGGTCCGCGTTCTGCAGCGGCAGCGTGTCGGGCATGCTGTCGTCATTCAGGTCGATGTCGCGCTCGATGGGCTCGTCCTCGTAGTCGTCATCACGGCGGCCGCCTGTGCGCTCCTGCTCATTGCCGTCGATGCGCTCGACGCGCACGCGGAAGCGCTTGCCGGCCGCGTCCACCGAGAGCACGGTCGCGGGCACCCACACGAGCTTCTCGTCGGGGATGAACACGCGGATGCCCTCCATAGCAAACGGAAGTGCCTGTGCGCGGTTGCTGTGCTGGGGCGGGGGAATGCGGAAATGCGCAGGTGGAAGGAAGTGGGCGCTTCACGATGGCGCGACAGACTTCCGTTGTTGGTGTGCCCCCTCCTCTCTCTATTTTGCATCCTGTTTGTTTTGCCTTTCACGAAAAGCAGATGCAACCCACGCCGAAAAAAACCCCTGCGGTACTGCGTGAAGTAGGTTAAGAAGATAGGTACGCTGCATAAATAGGTATGTACGAGTATTGATCAGTGTTTGTATTTGAGTACACAGGTTTTACCGTTTCTTATGAAGTGGTTCAGAGACGGAGAGTCCAGCTCCGACGAAGTAATGTTAACAACCTATAACAGAACAGGCGCTCCGTCAGACCCACTTGGCGGCGAAATATGATGCACAAACGGGAGCTTTCTCGTTCGGCAGCGCATCAGAGCCGCCTGCGTCAAGGTTGTCTTGCAGCCCATGGCGAACCCGCCGTCCGTGACAGAGAACCAAAAACAAAACAAAACAAAACAAAAGCAGCTATGCGTGGTGCTCGTGGTCTCTCTTCACTGCTGGAAGAACACCATTCGGACCAAAAATGCGGGCAAGCAAACAGCCTGTCAAATAGAGAACACATTTCCCAGAAGAAACGACTTGTCTGGGGTTGCGGAAAAGGTGTCGCTCTTATTCGTTTGTTGGCCTGCCTGTGCGTCAGAAACTCTGAGCCTTCGTGCGCGAATGGGTTCGCATCTTGCTGGCTCGAAAATGGTGGTCGTGCGTCTGCTTGCGAGCAAGGGACTGAAGCCATGCAAATGACGACAAGACGACCTGCTCGGGTGTACCATCCATCACGAGTGACACGCATGGGTTGTTGCTTGTTTGTGTGCTCGCTAAGATCGCGTGGAGTGAGGATCAATGAAGCTTGAAAAGCTCAGTCCCACTAAAAGTCGTAGGGGTCTGTGTTCGCACTCGTCTCCAACGGTTCCGCTGTGCTGCTTGGCTTCTCTTCGACCATTTTGCTCTCTGTCCCAGTCTCCGAAGACTCTGTGGCACCTGCAGCATCATCAGCGGCTCGGGGGCCATGCTTCCACTCTCGAATCTGCGCCTTGAGCTTCTCGTCGCTCACGAGCTGGTGCGGAGTGAGCGGCTCACCGGTCAGAGGGCACCGGTTGCCGAAATCGCGGAACCAGGCCTCGATCACCTGGCGCTCAAAGACCTGGCCGTACGGACTGCGCAGCGGGTCCTTGAGCAGTTTGAGCGACACAGCACACTTGAATTCCGGCGGTGGCGCCTCGTGGCTGTGGTGACCGCGTTTCTTGTGGTGCTTCTTCTTTGGCTTGTACTTGGTTGCTGTTGAGCCCGCCTGCTTCGCCTCCAGCTCGTCATCTTCGTCTGCTTTCTTGGCGTCGTCTTCGTCGTCGTTGTCTCCTTTCCGAGCGTCAACGTCTTGGATCGAAATGATGGGCATTCCGGAGCTGTCCAGACTCGGCAAATCGCCTAGGAGCGCGTACTCTTCCTTGCGGGACAGTGGACCACTAGTACGAGCTGCTGCAGGCTTTGTCGGGCTACTTTTCTTCTGAGAAGCCGAAGCTTCGGTTGTTGTTGCTTCATCATCACCGCCGGCAACCATCTTCTCTTTCTTGGGCGATGTTGTCGGAGGTCCGTGCTGGCAGAGGTCATCGAGCATCGCGCGGATCTCGCTGTGGATTGTAAGATCCTTGGCAAGCGAGCCTTTCTCGGTTTTCGCAAACACGTCGGCGCCATAGACCACGAGCATCTTGACGATCGAGAGGCGGCTGTGATACGCAGCTTCATGGAGAGCAGTCCACCCGAGTTTGTTCGTCGCATTCTTGTCGACGCCCCACTCCAGGAGCACCTTCACGGTCTCCGAGTGGCCCTGGCGAGCAGCTTCAGCGAGCGGACGCTGACCTGGGAACGGACAGAGTGCAAACTCCGGACAGATGACATCGTGGCTGGCGCCAGCCTTGAGCAACTCCCGAGCGACTGTCGCGTAGCCTCGGTGGGACGCCTCGAACAAAGGTGTCCACTTCACCGAGTTCTTCACGTTCACATCGGCGCCGGCGCGGATCAGCTTGATCGTCAGAGCTTCCAGTCCGTAGGCGCACGCGATGTGCAGCGGCGTCCAGCCGCACGAGAAGGAGCCCGGCCCACGCTTCGTCGCGAGGTTCAGGTCGGCTTTCTGAGCGACGAGCTCCTTAAGGATCGAGATCCCGGCTTCTTGGGCGTTAATGGTATGGCAGCACGAGTGCAGTGGCGTCCAGCTGTCAAAGTTCGGCTGGTTGAGCGTGGCTTTGTCCAGGACGACCTTGTCGTTGCCAACGTAGACGACGAGCAGGTTTGGGTCGGACTCTGCCTTCGTGACAGCCAGCTCGTCTTCGTCCTGGTCGTCGTCATCACCCTGGGCCTTGATCAACTTGACGTTACCGCCATCGCCGAGCTCGATCTGCTGGAACTTGCCGTCGTCGTCGGGCGAGTGGACGAAGAGCACCATGTTGCCACCCTGGAACGGCTTGGGCTGCGCTTTCTTCGGACCGATGTGGAAATCGTACAGGCGATACATGTCTGGCGGGGCAGGTCCCAACGAATGGTCAATCAC
Source organism: Globisporangium polare (assembly GCA_023333845.1). Taxonomy (NCBI): domain Eukaryota; phylum Oomycota; class Peronosporomycetes; order Pythiales; family Pythiaceae; genus Globisporangium; species Globisporangium polare. The sequence continues at coordinate 17,416 of JAASFQ010000242.1, read as the reverse complement.
GAGCATTACCTAGAAGCAAAGAGGATGCAGGAAACGCACCTGGGAACTTGACAAAGCGCGGATCGAGGCCCTGGACCATCGCTTCGCCCAAGATCATCGTGCACGCGAGCATCTGCTCGAAGCACGCCTGGCTCGACGCCCCACCTCCCATAGTCGCCTTCTTGCTCTCTGTCTTTTGCTTTCACACAAACTCGTCGCGCTTGCAGCAAGAGCGTGTGGCGTAAATGAGCGCGACGACTGTGTCGTTTCGGCTTGCTGACGACTCTTCACGATTGAACGAGTCATTGCTGGCTGCTCGATGAGCACATCTCATGCCTCAAATAGCGTGGAGCACACTCACCTGAACCGTTGCGTGCCTGTCAACAAAGGGCCTTGCACCTTCCTCCATGTTATCATCTTCGTGTGTTAAAAATCGGGATCCCAGTCGCACTCAAGCCCTGCGTCTTCTTCCTCGTGCTGGAAATCGTCGAAGTTGGACGTATCGAAGGCATCGCGGATCTGCGGGACGATTGGCGGCTTGATCGTCTTCGCGATCAGACCGTCCCAGGGGAAGCCGGCGAACCATTTGTGGTTGATGATATCCTTGATCCCGTGCTTCATGTTGCCCAGCCGCCGTGCCGGGTTCTGGCAAAGTAGCTTCAGAATCAGATCTGTACACGCTCGACTGTGGGCATCATTCATGGGAGGACAGAAGCGTCAGACAGCGAAACTAGAGCTGGGTCATAAAAGCACGTGAACGCACCTGAAGTAGACTGGAAACTTGACGTTGCCCTGGATAATCAGTGCGTACACTTGCATGGGGTCTTGCGCGAAGAACGGCGCGGAGCCAGCAATGAGTTCGTAGATGAGGATGCCGAGCGCCCAGTAGTCAACCGCTTTGTCGTGTCCTTTGTTCAAGATAATCTCCGGCGCAAGGTAGTCGGGGGTACCACACAGCGTCCACGTTCTGTCGGTCACGAGTTTGGCTAGTCCAAAGTCTGCGAGCTTCATGAATCCTTCGTTGTCGAGCAAAATGTTCTCCGGCTTCAGGTCTCGATACGCGATGCTCTTGCTGTGCATATGCTGGAAGACGAGCACAACACTCGCGATGTAGAACCGAGCGAGCTGGTCGTCGAAGCGGTCTTTGCGGCGCAAGTATGTGAAGAGCTCCCCGCCCAGGGCGAGCTCGACGAGGAAATAGAGGTACTTCTTGTCCTTGTAGGTGCTGTAGAGCTTCAAGATGAACGGGTGGTCCAGCGCGAGCATCACGCGCTTCTCGTTCAGCACGTGCTCCTTCAGGTTGTTCTCCACGATACGCGACTTGACGAGACACTTTAGAGCATACGCCGAGTTCGACCCGGCGTGGCGTACGAGCTTCACGCGGCCGAATGCGCCGCGTCCGAGCGTCTGCAGGATCTCGAGTTCTTCTTTCTTGATGGCCATGTGGTACTTATACGCCTCGTGGTTCCCATCAAGCTGTTCGGTGGACGCTTTGCGATACAAACTTTCGTTGGATATGCGCTTGCGATCCACTTCAGGCGGCTCGCGGTCCATCAGTTCCTGAATCGTGCCCAGCATCAGGATGAAATGCTCACGTCCCAGGGTCAGGCACTGGACATGCGTCACCGCAGTGCAGGTCGCAGAGCGAGTCTCGTCTTTGAAAAGTGCCATCTCGCCGAAATGGTCACCTGCTCGCATCGTGCGGATCTCTTTCTCGACGCCCGTGTCCGGGTCTATGAGCGTGACGACGATCTCGCCCGTTGTGATGATGTAAAAGTGCTCGCCGACTTCCCCCTGCCGAATGATCGTGCTGTTCGCCTCGTACTCTTCCCACTCCATCGCCGATGCCACCTGCTGGAGCTCTCCATGGGTCAGCTTACTCATGATCGGCACGTTCTGCAGAATCTGCAGCGCCTTGTTCAGTCGGATGAGCTTGTGCGACGCGATGATCTCGCGGAAAGTGTTGCGCTCGAGCGCCCAGAGCTCCACGTCGGTCACAGCACGGATCGTGGCCGCGCGCGGCATGTTACACAACAGTGCGAGCTCGCCAAAGCCAATGCCCGCGTTCATGAACCCGTAGCGGATCGGCGTCGGCGAGCCTGCGATGGAGACGAGGATCTCCAGCTGTCCGCTCTCGACTGTGTAGAAATGGTCGCCCTGGTCGCCCTGCTTGATCACAATATCCCCCGGTGACGAGACCATCGGAAAGAACGAGTCGAGGCAGTCGGCGATCTCGGCGCGCGTGAGCCCCGTGAAGAGCACGTTCGACTGCAGCACCTTGAGCAGCATCTCGCGCGACGCGTCGTTCTTTGGGAACACGATGCGCTCTCGCTCCGACAGAATCGTTTTCTTCGACATGACCTCCGCGCTCACTTCGACGCGGCGCTTCACGACGTTCGTGCGAATCGAGTGTCTCTCACCGCCGGTAGTACTCGCGGCATCGATCTCGGTCACTCCCGGGGGCTGCACGAACGCGACCGTGCTCTTCGCAGCACGCATGGCTGGATTGCTGAAGCTCGTCGCACCGCTACCCGTGCCGGAGTGCATCGATCCCGCGAATGAGAGACGCTGCGCTCGTTGCGGTGGCGGTGAAATGGCAGCGAACGACGTGGTCAGCATGACGGACGTGAACGACTCCTGCTGCAGCTTCTCCTGCAGCGCGAGGATGACCTGCTCCTTCATGATGAGCTCCTTGCGGATGCGTTCGTACTCGGTCTTGGACACGCCGCCGCCCATCGCTCTCGCTGCGTTCGGTCGTCCTACAGCCAGCCAGTGAGCCCAACGTGTCGGCCAATCGATCGGTTCAGCCTCCTTTAACCTTCGTCGGTGGCGTGGCGACCTTCGTGCCCGCTGCTGCAGAAGGCGGGGGTGAGCGCGTGAGAGAGCGCGTGAGCGTCTATTTCGGCCGCCATCATGCGCAGAGAGCAGTTTCTTTCGCATCGCATCGCGCTCCGACCAGACGGACGACTGCGATATTAATAGCAGAGCATCGGGGTGCGCGATCAGGAGAGTCCCATGGCCACGCCCCTGCGACGGCAAACAACATGTGAACGAGCACCGCAACCGCAGCAGCAAGCACCAGCAGTCTGTCGTCCACCTTGCGTCCATCAAGAGAATAGACGGATGCATGGATACAGAGGGAGATATGAAGCCATTAAATACATATCGGCAAAGCAGCCGGAACGCATGCGTGCATGAAGCCATCGATACTGGTGGATACGCAGCGCGGCTGACTGCACGCGACGCCGCATGCATTCGACCGCGTTCAACGTCACCATGTCCGTCAGAAGAGCGCCGTCGCCGTCGTCGTGTGAGTCACAGTGAGAGGAAGCAAAGCGCACCTGGGTGGGCAGGTTGGTGGATATTCACGCACGCACACACACGCACACATGCACACACATGTGCGCGAGTGGCTCACGCGCCTCGACACCCGCATGGCGGGCGGCGCACGAGAGGTGTCGCACCGCTTGGTGGGCAACATGCTGGATGCTGCCGTGTTCTGACTCGCTCCAAGTTTCAGCACGATTGGATTCTTACATACAGTTTGCAAGACAGCTGTCGAATCGGTACCCGCAACCCCTCATTTCCGCATGGCGTTCTTCAACCTTCCAGGCGCAAATTGAGCTGACACACACTCTCGCAAACCATCGTCTCTGCCGCGCTTTCTGCTGCGTCCCCTTTTCGCCGCCAGATCTCACTTGTATCTTGCAAATTGTATGCACCGCTACGAATTTGTGAAAAGCAAAAACAGCAGCAGAGAGCGTGAAAGAAAAGAAACAGGGGCTGAAAAATTGGGCCGCGGCGATCGCCATTTGTATCGAAAATCCCCTTGACACTCGGCTTCGCTATGGGCGTGTAACATATTCCATAGTAGCTGCCCGCCAGCAGCCGCAGGCAAAAAGGAGGCGACGCTTAGGGCTTTGGCTTCCTTTCTCGGCCATTGGCCAGGCGCCATGGCTCATTCCCTTTTGCGTGTGCTTCTTGGCAGCCGCGACGGCTGCCCATTAGATTTTTCGCCCCAGTCCGCGACAACAGCCGAGAGAAGCAGCAAGACCGACAAGCAGCGCAGAAGGAGTGAGCATGTCGGTGGTGCTGTCCCACCCTGGAGCGCGCATGCCCGAGAAGATCGACGTGCTGCCGCCGCCGCGCGAGTACATGTCCTCTTCTTCATCCTCAGCGGCAGCGGCTAAGCCGAGGTCCAGCAAGAGCGCCTCAATGGGCGGCAGAGGCAAGAAGAGCGTGAACAAGAGCGCGAGCAGCGTCGGCCCCGCGCAGCGCTTCCCAGAGGCGAACAACGAGAACAGCAGCGCCAAGAGCAACCAGACGCCGCTTGTAGCATCGGCCCCGCTCTCCCGCGAGGAGCAGCAGGTCATGAATGACACGAGCAGCAGCGCCACGGCCAGTAGCAGCAGCAGCAGCCGCGGCAGTTTGGGCATGAAGAAGGACGCGTACACTCCTGCGACTGCGTTTGCCGATGAGGACGACGACGACGTCAACGTGCCGAGTGGCGAGAATAACAACGACGGCGACAACGACGAGCTCTCGGATGAAGACCTTGCGAGCTTGCTGGGTCACGACAACTACGCCAACGCCACCACCACCGCCAGTGTGAAGAATAAGAACGGCACCGCTGGCCGCTCGCTCGCAGGCCGCTTCAGTGAGTCCGCCGTGCCGGAGAAGATGGACATGGAGTTCGTGCTGCCTGTACGTCCGCAGGACTACACGAGCACGCGCAGCAGCCTGGTTTCCTTCGAGCCGTCGGCGAAGGCCAACGATGGCAACGGCTTTAACAACAACAACAACCGTCGAGGTGGGGGCGGGAACAACAACTTTGTGGACTTTAGCGCTCGCGACAGCCTGGCGAGCGACAGCGGCTTTGACGCTTTCCAGTTCCTCCACCTGGACGAGGGCGAGTCGAGCCGCGCGTCCAACTCGATCGTGACTCCGCGGTCCATGATTCAGACGAACCCGTACGACGACATCTCCATCGAGGTGAACAATCACTCGATCAACAACCAGGGGGTCGTGATGTACCACGTGGACATCAAAGGTCCCGAGGGCTTGCTGTCGACGTACACGATCCGCAGACGGTATAGTGCCTTCAAGGAGCTGCACCAGGAGCTCCAGCGGCTCATCTCGGAGTTCGCAGCGCACCAGAGCAAGGAGAACGTCCAGGCCCAGGCGAGCGCGGACTTTGTGTCCGACGCCTTCTCTGCAGAAAACGTACCCGACAGCCCGCACACCCAGGCGCGCAACCACCAGAAGCTCCAGCAGATCGCCGAGAACAGTGTGCTGTCCGCGTCGTTCACGTTCCCCGCGCTGCCCAACGGCGGCGTGTGGTCGTACCTGAAGCGCCACGACGTGCGCCTCGTGGAGCAGCGCAAGAAGCGCTTCGAGGAGATCCTAAGCATCGCGATCCGCCACCCGGCGACCAAGAGCAGCCCGATGCTCACGTCGTTCCTGAGCGTGCCGCCCAACCTCATCTCGCAGCGAGGCTCGTCCTACGTCTCCCTCCAGGACTACAGTGTGCCCGTGTTCGACCGCCAGCGCGAGTCCATCGAGCGCAAGCAGCTCAAGAAGCGCCTGATCGAGGGCCGGCGACAGCGAACGAGCTCCGAGGCCTCGAGCAGCATGAGTTAGCGCACCAAACGCACACACACACACACTTCAATAGTTTATTTGTTGCGCTGGTGAAGACTTCGCATCGATGGCAACAACACAGCAGCGCAAAGGTATCACGCACGCAGCGGACGAGAGCTCCTTCCCAGGTCCAAGAGAGATCCAGGTGAAGTTTGGTTCTTCCTTCGTCCTGTAGCGGCGTGCGAGGTAGGCACTGAAGCACTTCGAGTCACCCTCTCATTTCGTTTTTGTACACTTACTTTACATTATTAACAAGATGGTGCTTCCCCTTTCGCTTGTGTTGTTGCCATCGGCATTGTGTCTGGCTGCTGCTTTGAGCCCTCCTCGTCCATCCATTTATGTCCAAGATGACCATTTGACGTGGACAACGTCGTGCGCCACTGTTTGTAGCTCCTTGTGTCCGGTCTCACGAAGTCGCTGGGAGCTTGCCGACTGCGAGCTTGCGGTACTTGTCGATGAGTTGCCCCGTGGTTTGGTCCGTGGGCGGGAGGAACTGGATGGGCTTCCGCTCGCGAGGCGGATTGAAGATCGCGCTGCTGTATCCTTTCTCCTGCTCATGGGCAACGTTGTAACACCAGTAGTGGTGGGGATGGAAATGAGCCACAGTTCCAAAAGCAACCCAGTTAAGTGAGCTGCTCGCGTACCAGTTCTTCCTGTGCTTTCCGCTTGGCGTCGACCTGCTCGCACTCCTGCTCAATGCTGCGCATGCGGTCGCTTAGCGTCGATGGTGGTGGGTTCCTTGGCGAGGTGCCACTGCTAATGCTGCTGCTGGAACTCCCGTCGCTCTTTGTCTTTTGGATCTGCTTGGAGGGTGTGAGCAGCTCCTGGAGCGCCATGACGCTCATACCGGTCTTGACTGATGTCGAGCGAGCGTTTTGCTTGTTGGCTGTAGCATTCGGCCGCACGATGCTGCTGGACAACGGATCGTACATCCTAGAAGCTGACTGAGTATGCATTCAGGTAGACCACAACATTGTTGTGAGTATCAAGCTGGCGGATACCTTGCGAGGTGGCCGAGCTCTCGTAATAGAAGGTTGAGACTGGGACGTACCTCAGGACGATGGCCGAAAGTCACGGTCTGCTTCGTGAGCTTCGTGCTGCTCGTAACAACACGCAAACATTTTGAAGTTACCGTCAGAGGCATGAATTGGTTCAAGGCCATTGGACCAAGGTGGCAACACACCCGTATTGCTGGTGCGTGGGCGGGAAATATCGCGGTGATTGCACAAAACTCGGACTCTGGTTGCTCTCTCCAGCACCACCACCACTTGGAGACTGTCGAAGGTCGTTTCCGTCAATGCTCACAACCTTGGGAGCCTGGAAATTGGCGGGTTTGTAGGAAATTGGCGGCGCGCACGACGAGAACTCGGCTCGGATGCGAGGCGAGAAGCCCGAGCTCGCCATCAGATCCGCCGACTGGTTGATAAACTTTGATAGGCAACAGAGAACCCAAGAAGTTAGATCGATACCGTTGGATGGCCGGGCTCCAATGAGGATAATGCATCAGCACAATAGCGTACACTGGAGTGGTTGTGCGGGTTTTGCTCCAGACGCGGTGAGTTCTTGATCGATGGGATATAGAACCGAGGATTCTAATAGGCAACACGACACAGCTACCAGTAATGAGCTGCTCCTCATTTCATGAAAATGCCAGCCAGGACCGAGATAACAAAGTACCTTGTTCAAATTCAGCAGCGCGTACTCGTCGGCGAGCTGCCGCTCCATGCAGAACGGGTTCGTCTCGGGCTGCAGCGTCGGCACGCGGATGCGCTTCTTGGTGAAGTTCGTGGCCACGGGCGCCGCCAGATGCGCGTTCTCTTTGTGGAACTTCTTGAGCTCGAGCAGCATCTCGCGCTCGCGCTTGAGCTCGTCCTTGTTCAGCTCCTTGCGCTTCATGGTACCGTAGTTGTGCTGGGCGATCGTCTTCAGACTTGCTGGTGCTAGGCTTGTGCCGAAGAGATGCTGAGCTGCAGCATTAGATGGCTGGCTGGCAGAATGGAGACCGCGGAGGCCATTGAGCCCAGCCAATCAATCAAATGCCTCGCGCCGGAACGAGTGAAGCCATTTCGTTATTTTTAGCACATGCGGGGCGATCTGTGTCGGTTCCCAAAGATAAACCGCGATCTTTCTCCGCAGCGATTTGCGGCTCCAGCTGCTCTGGGGAATGGACATTTCTGCTGTGCAGTCCATTTGGTAAAATGCACGCAGGCCAGGCAATGAACCAGCGAAGATGCGTCTCTCTCTCTCTCTCTCTGTTATGACGAAGCTGGCTGGCTCGTTCTTGCGTCGTCGCTCTACTTTGGGGCTCTGCATGTCCGTGTATCGTGAATATCTCATGCTGGCATCCAGTTATCACGCCATGCTGTCGCCGCCTTGAATCCTCGCGGCCGCCTCGAATACGACCCGCACCTAGCATTGGCTGCAAGCGCGCAGCGGACACGCGCGTGAATAAATCACACGGCGTGCGCTTCTATCGCTCTCTTGGGTCCTGTGCGCGCTCTCCGCCGCACATTCGACGCCGCCATCCGTAAAAGCTCACCATCGTGGTGATCTTTGCTCTCGTGTCCCAAGGTCTAAGCAAAACCAGCTGGCGCGGCGACAGCCGGACCTGCTGAACGACCACTTGGCCTGCCTGTCCATTTTGTCAAGTGTGCATTGCCATTTGTCCATTGCCAGCCAACTGCGTGCTGCATAAAGATACGCCGGCGCCGTTTCACAGCAGAATGGCTGCATGTTCACGCGCCATTCTGACCACGTTCTCCCGAGGGCTGTGCAGGGCCGTGGACTTTCGGACAAGTCTGCAGGTACGTAAATCTGAGCACCTCCGAAAGTTCGCGCTTCCAGCTGGTTGGAAGGACGGCGAATGAATCTCTGGGTGTCGTTCAAGCGAGGACGCTTTTCTCTTCGCGCAGCACGTTCACTGTGCAGTGCACGAGCACGGCGGCGATGACTTTTGCTGTGTGCAGCTGCGAGATTTGATCAGGCATCAATGCGGGTGCCTGATGCAAAGGCCGCCGTGATCAAGTCGTGCTTTGGATGGGAGGCTGTCAGCTACGGCTTTAACTCCGTTCTCAGGAACAAATCTGCACTCTGAAAGCGCGAGTTTATGCGCGAACTGACTGTAGGTGTACCCATCAGCTCAGCGACCATCACTCTTATCGACTCGGCTGGTGTCTGTGTTTGCTGTTGCTGTCTGTGAGCGTGGTGATTTTCCAGCATCGAGAGCCGTTTTTTGTCTGCGGGCTGGGTCCTCCACTTGCCAGAAAGAAAAGCGACCCAGCGTCCAGAACATGAAATATCACTCAGGTATCGTTTTCCACGGTATTTCTAGAGTCCTCCTCGTGTTGCATCTCCATCCAAATCGCCGTGGCACGCTTCAATCGCTCCAAGCCATTCCCACAGGTATATCGAGTCTCACGGTGGAAAACCTTTTATCTCGCATACTGAATCTATTTCCGGCCAACTGGGGGGTGTTGACTCTTGCCGTTTGTATGCCCCCCATTTTTTTCTTTTTTCTTATGTTTCCTCCCTCGCAGGGTTAATATTCAAAAGAGAACGGGAGGAAGCAAAAAAGGCAAGGAAGGGGGCCAGGCGAGGGAAGCCGCCGTCGGTCATTCCGGAAACAACCAGCTGCCGCTCACCCGCCTCCCTTGTCTCTTACGAGTGTGTGGCGCGCGTGCCCCATGAAGAACTCGAGCTACGGGTACCACGGGGGCTCGACCGCGGCCGTCTCGGCCTTCGACGACATGCCGCTCGGCGGCGGTGGGCTCGCGGTCTCCAGCCGCTACGCCCACGCCAGTGGCCCCATGTCGCGCGGCATGCAGCTCGAGGCCGCGGTCGAGAAGCTCCCCATGTCGATCTTCGACGACATCGCCGGCAGCTACGGGGAGAGCGAGTACGAGCGCAAGAGCGTCGGCGTGCTCCGGTCGCGACGCAGCCAGCTCTACCTCGACGAGAGCATGGACCTGCTCGGCTCGGTCTCCGAGGTGCCGACCAACTACAATGACGACGACGACGACGGCACGGGCGGAGACAACAATGGCTATGGTAACAACAACGGCGGTGATAGTGACGACGAGGACGAGAATAAGTATTACAACAGCAATAGCAGTGTCGCGCGAGGTAGGAGTATTAGAAGTAGTTATTTATTGGACTCGCCCGAGTCGCTGACAGACAAGAAAGCTGAGAGGGACTTCGAGCCGCAGTCCAACTCGACGACCACGAGCACGCTCGACGGCGAGCACGAGAAGCTGAGCTTCATCGTGCATGACCACCACCCGGAGCCCAAGTCTTCTTCCAACCAGACGACCAACCACAACACCCAGCTCGACACGTCGCCGCTGTCACTCAAGGGGAGCGCTGCGTCCATGGGCGGCGGCCGCCAGCGCTTGTCCAGTAGGCGCTCGACGCTCTCTTCGCCGAGTGTCTCATGCACGGACCTGGTCGTGACGCGCTACACCATGGGCGGGCGCGAGAAGAAGGTGATGTACCACATCGACGTCGTGGACCACGAGAGCCAGCTGCAGACGTACACGATCCGCCGCAGCTACACGGACTTCAAGGTTCTGCACAACGATCTGAGCGCCGTGCTCGACGCGCGCAAGGAGTACTACATGTCCCGCGCGCTGCTGCGCCAGAATGCCAGCAGCTCGCGCCTGCTCACGACCCAGAAGTCGTTGTCGCCCGAGGACGCGCTCGAGTCGTCCGTGATGGCGTTCCACCTCCCGACGCTGCCGCACGCCGGACTCATGTCGTTCTGGCGGCGCCACGACCACGCGCACCTCAAGCACCGGTGCGAGGCCTTCCAGGAGCTGCTGCGCGCGATCCTCAAGATGCCGTTCCTGCGCGAGTCGATGACGATGCAGAATTTCCTGAGCACGGCGCCGTGCGCGATCCGCGACCGCGGCTCGTCCTACGTCTCGCTGTGCGAGTACAGCGTGCCGCACATCGACCTCGACGAGGAGCACCGCGAGCGGAGACGGCGCGCGCAGGAGCACCGCCGCAACAGCAGCGTGTCCGCGAGCCACTCGATGTATGAATACTAACACCCGCCAGGGAGGGATAGCGATACTCCTCCCGCCCTCTTACTTACGCATGAGCTTTTGTATTAAATCCTTTCTTATTTTTCTGTCTAATGTGAGTATGAAGCGTCTGGTTTGTTTGTTTGGTGTCGTTGTGAGCTTTTGCATGAGCATGGCGTGTGTTACTTGTTTTCGTACATCTCACCTGCATGAGATGGCATTGCCAGCCATCACCACCGACTTGTGAGCCATGTTGAAGATCTATCTATTCTAACTTTAGACTCAAAGGATCCCAAGATGGCGCAGCAGCTGGCGACCAGTCAAAGCACCAAAGCTGACCAAGAGGAGTCAACGCGAAGGCAGCTCCCGATGGCTGGATGGATTGGTCGTCATCGCCCTCCAGTGACGTGATGCCACCACTTACCACCGCCGCCTCATCGCACGAGTGAGCTCGACTGGCTAATAATGATGGATTGCTCCGACAGCTGGGAATCAATCCACGGAAGAGATAAACAGCCATCAAAATAATCCTATTTCCGTTTGTCAATTGCTCCTGGGAGCTCGCTCCACCGCACATGCACGCAACCAGTTCACACACAGCGCGTGACTGACTGGCTGCTGGTGGCGATCGCAGTCCCCAATGCTTGTGGGTTCATTGAAGGAGAACCTCCAGGCGTCTCTCGTGCTCGCTTCAGGGGTCAGGACCTATGAGCCAGTCTTCATGGACTTTCACTCCTCGGATCTCCCATCTTCACGCATTGGTCGCACGGACAGTCTCGATCCTCCCCCACTGGTATCTCTCCCTTCGGCATCTTCAAATCACATTGCACCATAGATGTCACGCGTGATCGGCTCCAATTGCTGTTGGTGCTGGCGATGTCCTCCGCCACTCTGGTTTGGCTGGCGGCCAGCGGCTCCAGACCTCCGGGAGTAGTGAGCTGGTACTCGAGAGATGTTGGGAACCAGTCCTTCAATATCGTCGTTGTCGTCGCTTGGATGCAGTACTGAGACCTCTGCATACCCGTCGTCGGCAGACGATTCTTGCTCGGGCTCTGGCTCGGACCTCTTCATCTCGGGACACTTCCTACGAGCCTCGTGTACTGATCCCTCGAGAACTGTCAGCGCGTTCTTTGCCAGAGGGAATTGCCACCGACGCTCTTGGATCACTTGCGCCAGGACGTTGAACAGCGGACTTCCGCCGCTGAGCGTGCTCAGCGAACCGATCAGAACCAATTTCTGCTTTGCTCGTGTCAGCGCGACGTTGATTCGCCGCCAGTCCGTCAACAGCTCTCCGACACGGTTCTCTTCGTTGCTGCGCACGAACGAAACCAGGATCACGTCTTTGTCTTTGCCCTGATACTTGTCGATCGTGCTCACTTCAACAAGGTTCAGTCTGTTGAGTCCACCTTGGTTCGGTACTGCTGCCAATTGGTTCGATATCAACGAGACCTGGGAGCGGAACGGAGAGATGATCGCGAGTTCCTCGGCTTTGACGCCACCGTAGACGAGGAGCTCGACCAAACTGACCAGCACCTGCGCTTCCACCAGATTCTCCATTCTCCGACGACCGCGCTGGGCCACTCCATTGCTTACTCCGACGACACTTTCCGTTGTGCCGTCCAGACCATCCGTATCCAGGAACACTACGCCCTGGTTGTTCGATAGGATCTGCATCGGCCACGGCAGAACGCGCTGCTCGCTTCTGAAGTCACTCGATAGATCTATGCGCAGGTGATTCGAGGCAACTTGGAACGAACCGCACTTGAGCTTGCCGCCATACACGAGTCGATTCGCCAACAGCATGATGTCGGCATTCATTCGATACTGAAACGACAATTGCTGCACTGCTGAGGGGTGGGCTTCGGACAAATGACGGAACAGACTCACATCCATGCCTTCCTTCCGTGCTTGAGAGCTTGCAACGAGCGGCGGAAGCTGGTAGTGGTCGCCAACAAGCACAAAGGTGTCTGCGCAGCCCAGCGCTCCCATCACAACTGGCTGCGTCGTCTGCGTGGCTTCGTCGACGATGCAGAAGTCGAACCTGCGCTTGCGGAAGAGAACATGGCTGTTCACGCTCAAGCACGTGCACCCGACGAGCTGCGCACCTTCCATGAGCGCCTCCATGTCTCGTACGCTCTTGATGTCGTGGATGACGGACTGGCGCTCCAATGTCATGTCGGCCAACTGAGGGTGAACTTGTTTCGGGTTGCCGATCCGCAGCATCGGGAGGTTGTATTCGAGAAGCTTGAGCAGCAGGTTGTCGACTGCAGAGTGCGTGTAGCTCGTCACCAGAACTGAAAACCCTAAGAAGAGCAGGATCCGCACAGCAAAGGCGATCGTGGACGTCTTGCCCGTGCCAGGCATGCCCAGCACCAGCGCGTAGTCGAGAGAGCTGAGCACTTTCTGCACCGCACGCTGTTGGTCGATGTTCAACCGGAAAAACTCGTCCAGCAGCGTTCTTCCATTCTTGTTGACGTCAACAAACTCGTGTGAGCGCTCGAACGCTTTGCAGCGCTGCGTCACCAAATCACTCACGCGGCACGACTTGAAGCGCGGGCGCATAAGGTGAACGATCAGATTCCGCCGTCGAGTGTCTCCAGTGTTGGACTTGGGGTTGCCGTCACTGCTTTCGGCTAGCAGCAGAGCCTTGATCTCTGGACGGCCGTCTGGATTCGTTCCGACCTTGCCGATTTCTGGAGGAGGACCAATAAATAACCGAACGAGGTTCTCCTTCGCGCGACTGAGGCCGGTCATGAGCGAGTTCTTGTCGAGCCGCCAGGTAAAATCTTTGCCCACAGTCGACTTGCCACTCATCACGATCGATGGGATCGCCTGATGGATCTCCAGCGTGATGCTCGTTCGATCCAATCCGAGCACTTTTCCTCGTGCGACGTGCACCAGCAGCTTTTCCCCATCCAACGACTCGGCAGACAAGATGATTCGATCATCTGCTCGAAATCCGAGCTCCAGCAGCGAGAGCATTGGACCGCTTCGCTGGGAGACCGACTGCGCGCTTCGACGGGGATCGCGCTGGAAGCGTAGCATCCGACTCGCGCCTCGTTCTGAGAATGCGGGCTCGTCCAACACCAGTCTCAGGCTAGCGATGCATGTGCTGTTGCTCAGATCCTGCTCTCGTTTCCACCCGACCTGCAGCCACAGGGCTCGGAGGTTCTTCTCGGCGTGCTGCTGCTCCAAGTCGATCATCCGATTCCAGCGCTTGAAATACGACAGATCCGACTCGCTCAGGTGGCTCGTCTTGTTCGTGAACAGCTCGTCCAGCCCACTCGAGTCGCTTGTGCCGTTCTCTACGGCGGCATGGTGCAACACGCACTCGTCGACCTGAAAGCAGCGCTCGCAGTCACGGCGGGAGCGAAGCATCGGAGGAAACACCTGCGAAGATGTGGAGCTCCCCATCGCCTTCACTTTTGCCATCGAGCTTGCAAACTTGTTCCGCGCGATGAGAAGACCTCGGATGTGCGTCGCCATCGCTGATATCCGATTTGTCTCGATCCCCGGGACGTACATCAGCAGCCCGTCCTGGCATTTTTGACCATAGCGCTCGTTCAACAGCAGCGTGTACAGGATGACTTGACCTTGGTGCTCCACCCCAGCATACACTTTGCTTCCAGTCTTCAGCTCCAAAGGAAGGACGACCTTGTCTGCTCTCGTGCTCTGGTACCCAAGCGAATTCGATGTGAATGTTGCTTCTACTGATGCGTCGGTCGCGCCTTTCAGCCCCCACTTGATCGACCACATCATCTCTTCAGTCGCCAGGATCTTGTGCACTTTCACTTTCGCTCCAGTTGCTGGCGGGGGTTCATTCAGGATCACGCCACTCGCACCCGTCGCGCCAATCATCCAGTTCTTGTAGTCTTCAGTCACGTTTTTCAGCTCCATGAGTGCAGTTTGCTCATCCAAACCGCATTCCACAAGCCCGATGATGCTTCATCGAGAATTGATAAGCACACATTCAACACAACTGTCAGTCAACCAGACATCAAGCAGCAAGAAAGGTCACGAAATAGCCAACCACGTACTTATTCTGGACGATTCGCTGTGATTCGCGCAGCAAGTACTCCATGCCGTGCTCTCCCTGCACCAGCGCTTTCTCAAAGAGGTCGTGCTTCAGCGTCCCAAGGAACGCCTTTACGTGCGTCGGGCGATTCACATTCAGCGTTTCGCGCAAAATCGCTCGCCGTAAGCAGCCAAAGCTGGTTGTGACACTGGTAGGAGACACCTGCACAACAGCGTAACACAGGGCACACGCGTCAGTACAATTTATTCCTGCAACCCAGCATCGCTCATCGCCACATAAAACCCCAGACGACGTACCAGCACGTCTGGATGCAGAATAATGATGTTCTGCTCATTGTCGACCTGGATAACGCGCGGTACTTGCGGATGTCGGCTGCCGAGATTCACCACGTCTTGGGAGAAGAAGCCAGCGCGATCTCGCTCGGTGAAGATGATGTTGATCGTATCGCCAGCTTCAACCATTGTGTCGAACCAGTCGTCTGCCAGCACGGCTTCAACGTGTTGCTCGTAGTCATCTAGAAGTCTCAAAATCAGACGCCGGTTGTACATATCGCAATCGACTTCCAGTACCAGAAAGCGCTTGAAGTCGTCCTGTTTGCCTTCTCCACGTTGCTGCTGCTGACCTGCTCTTCCCACTTGATCACTTACCACCATCTGGCTGGATGATGATACTGGAGGTGGATTCGAAGAGTTCTGGTTAGTAAACGCAACATGGGAGTGCGACGGAGGGGGTGGATTAACCTGAGCTTGCGCTTGCGAACACCCGGGATCCTGTGACGCTGCGATGCGCTGAGTCGCTTGAAACTCCAGTTGATCCAGCAAATCCCACGATTCCTCTGTCAGCGGGCTTCCACACTCTGGGGATTCTTGCACGACCGAACTGGGAGCTTGGACGGACATCTGCTTCTCAGGAGTTGTGTACTGCAGAGACGATACACTGGCACCTGACCCATGATGAGACGCTGATGAGACCACAGATCGAGATGCTTGCGGCGGTGTAACAGCAGCAGGAGCAGGTACAACTCTACTTGGCGCTGATGCACCAGACACTGCTACAACGGTTTGCATGGTGCCTGGTCCTGTCAAGACACCGTCGACACCTTCCTGCGACGAATACTTCTCGTCAATCTACATACAAAAAAAGCCACATGATAATTCTCGATCATGGAAGCGACTAGCAATGAACTATACCAGGGCAAATGAGTGTACCTTGTCTAGGATCATGAGCATCTCATCCTGCGAGTCGCTCTTGGACGCGGGGCTCGATGTACTGGGCTGCGCAGCTTGGTGGTGCGAGCTGCTGCTGTCTCTCGTCGGTGATGTGAACGGAATGCTGTGGCGTGGGGGCGTCCCCGTATTGCTCCGCCTCAGTGTCGACTCGGGACTGAATAATGAATGTCTGGGCGTGGCTGCTCAAGGAAATAAAACGTAACAAAGCGTTAGCATCACGACAAACAGCACCATGAAAACGCATCTATCCCTTTCTACCTGGATCAGCACTAGCGCCTCTGTTGATCCCGCCGGCCAGCGCTCGACCTGACACCACCAAATCCGGCAGATTCTCGTCAGCATTTGCACAAATCGCCCCCCACACTGCACATTCATGTCGCAACCATACAACTACGCACCATCTTCACTTGCACTTGACGAAGCTTGATCCACTGCAGCCACACTGCTACTGCCAACAACAGCTGTGACTCGAGACGCTGCAGCTTTCCGCTTGCCAAACGAGTGGTTGAATAGATGATCGCGACTGTGTGCGCTCGCCGCCACCTCGGACGCGTCGGCGCTGTGTTGTGAGGTCTCGACACTCGCGCGCGCCAGGCGACCGACAAAGCCCTGCATCTCCTTCCGCACCGCTAGTCTACATACAACACACAAGTCGCGCAAAGAAACCCACATGTTAACACACACATCCATGCACACATGCACATACACAAACGCACTATCGAGACTCACTTTCCCGTGCCAGACACCTTGATCTGCTTCTCCACCGGCGAGTCCTTCCACACGATCTTGGTCTCCGGGATGCCGGCCGCGTCGTCGTCCTGGTGGCGCGAACTTGAAGAAAACGGCGACGACGAGCCACTGCTGCTGCGGCGCCGACTCTTCTTCGTGGGCGTCACGGTCTCCATGCGCGCGCGCGGACGCTTGGCCGACGACGACGACGAGCTGCGGTCGCCCATGGGCGTCTGCTTCTGCTTCTTCTGCTGCTGGGGATCTCCGCGTGTGGTGGCACACACACACACAGAGAGGAAGGGATGACGGAAAGGATGCGGCGAGCGAGCGGACGCGCGTGGATGGATCGATCTCGGCTTTTCCGCACTCGTTGCTTTGCTGCACTTTTGTATTTCATCCAATGAAAACGATCGGCGAAATACCCGATTGAGAAAAGGCTCAGAAATGGATAAGCGTGTATTTCGCCGAGCTCGGTTCCATCCGAAAATGATTGGACATCATTTGTGAGCATCGACATTGGCTTGAGGTATACGTCTGAGCGTTCCTAAATGAAGACTTCCAACAGTTTCCAACATAAAGCATATGCCGTCGCCATGATTTTGACGTATGGGGTATATTCTTCGCAGCAGCTATTTTTTGCAAGAAGACCGCATCGGATCGGACGCCCGTGAATGCGAAATCGTTGCGTGACCCGCTTCGAGAACGCGGACGACGTCCGAATGGCATCTTCTCCATCGCAGAGAACTTTCCACCAATCTGCGTATCAGTGCCATGGTTCGGCG
>JAASFQ010000241.1:0-32923 GCA_023333845.1 Globisporangium polare | reverse complement strand
CTTGCTTGTGCTGTCTCGCTCGTCCGCATCTGCGACTGCAAAGCGCACACTGCTCGCTCTCAATGTGTCAAGCTGGGCATCTCTTGTCATTCTCCATTCGGTATCTCCACAGAAGGGCAGGCTCGCTTAGCACACGATCCCCATCGTGCCTGTCGCCACACTGCCTTCGACTCTCTCGCGCGCTCGCAAGCTCTCTCCACCGCTGCATTGCTCTCCCATCCTGTTGCTGCTCTTGCTAATGTAGTGGCGCACTGCCACTGCAACACGCCCACAGGAACCTTCTTCTCGCATCCGCATGGCAGCGTTGCTTTGTCGCCCTCCCTCTCGCTTTCTGCCTCTCGCTCGTACCCGAAGGAAGAGAAAGAAGTAAGCAACCCATCAGTGAGCCCAGCAGAGGAAAACTCTTCTCGTCTCCACCGCCATGCCACAGCAGCAGCAGCAGCCGTCACGTCACGAAGCTCATGCTCTTGCCGCCGGCTGTCTCCGTCTCATTCGTCTCTGCAGCCGTGTCACCTGGCTGGGTCGGCAATTGGATGTGACGGAAAGGAACGGGGCCGTCGATCTGCACAAACAAACGCATGCGCATGCGCAAAGCCACCCAGCGCTTCCCCCTCTGCTGGCCACGTGTGTCGCTCGCCTGCTTCCCACTGGCGAGAAGAAAAAGCCCGCGGCGGCTGCCCGCATCCAGCGCATTCGTCTGCAGCTTTGGAGAGCTGCTGGCTCCTTTTTCTGCATTTCTGGTTTCCCATCCGACGGGTTTGCGCAAGCGGGCCCGGTTCTCACCTGGTGATACGGACTGCGGCAGCTCTCGATGGCATTTGACAACGCGTTCAGTGTGGAGGAGGTCCCTTGTTAAGGCCACAGGTGCTTGTGTGTCCGGGTCGGAGTCAAAGAGAACAAGTGCCAGCAACGGTGATCCAGCTCGCACTTAACTCGGCGACGGACAGTACGTCGTGTAATGACGCGCTCAGACGTCACACACTTTTTGCGCCGCGCACGATGTCAGCCCCTTTCTAATTCAGTCAATCTGATCGCAGCGTACACATCAGGGTATGTAGACATACAAGCACCTCCGAACTGAGTTTATCCAGCACCACCGTTGCGCACCCGCAAGCTTTCGCACAGGTGTACGAATATATACAGGATATGCACTCTCACACCGAGCCAGTGACGCGCACCACTTCTCTTTTTCTGCGAATATTCTTGCTGTCAGGAGCGCGGCGGCGGTCGGAAGAACGAGAAGCTCTCGAGCCGCGTGCACCTTGGTGCTCCGAGCCGCGCGGAACGAACGGCGTTCTCGAAGGCCACCCACCATCGCCCTTTTCTATTCCCATTGTTCTCAGCGGCCGACCGCCGCATTGTCTTTGGGATTGCGCATTGCCTGTCTGTCTGTCTGTACGAATAGGTTACAGTTGCAGTGAGCGCTCCCGTGTCGTCGTCGTCGTCGCCTAAAGCTCACTTTCAATTTTGAGATCCCAATGCCAGCGACGTCCCCGATTCCTTCTTCCACCACCATCCCGCGCAGAAGCAGCCATCATGAATCGGAGACCCAGCAACAGCACCAACAGCATCACAACCACCACCAGCAGCGCAGTCCCTCGGTGGCTTCCCCTCCAGCCTCGAGCGCATTCGCACTCCGCAAGCAGTGGGAAGCCAAGCTCGTCTCTCTCCAGCGCGGCATGGAGCACGTGCAGCACTGCCGCGCCGGGGACGCCTGCGGGAGCTCGCTCTGCCACTCGACGCGCCGTCTGATGCACACGTACGAGAACCACCAGTGCCCGCCCGCCGCCGTTGTCGCACCAGCGAATCCTAATAACAACAGCACTGCCGTATCGGCTGCCGAATGCAAGGTGTGCAAGCTCTGGGACTTCCTCATGACGACACGCACCCAGATGGCCGCGATCGCGCAGCTCCGACGCCCGCTCACGCACCACCTCTCGAGAGACGCGCCGTCCTCCTGCAGAGTCGCTACAGGCGTAATCCCAGGCTCGAGACGCAGCGCCGCGTCGGTCTACAGCCGCGTACTCGCTTCGCAGAAGGAGGCAGTTCACTTCTCGGCCCGCAGACGCTTCTAAAGCGCAGAGAGCGTTTGGTCGCGTCGTCGTCGAAGGAAGCGAAGACCCCCCTCCACAGTCACAAAGTGGGAACAAGAGAGTCTGGGTCATGACGCAAGCGCACAATGAGAGGAGACTGAGCCAGCGAGCGAGTGAAAATGCTTCTATTGCAGGAGATCTTCAGTCCACACTGACTGAGCTGCTCATGAGCCGTTGTTGAGGCGTCGTCTTATAAACCCAGAGAGGCAAACCTACAAGAAGAGAGAGAGAGATCAATCGAACAAACAAGCAAGCAAGCAGCAAACAAGGAACATAGGAAAGGAAAAGTAGGAGCAGAGTCAGTCAGATTGTGAGAGCAAACCAAACAAGCAAGCAAGCGCAGCAACAAGCAAGTAAGATACCAAAGCAATGTAACAGTAGTCACCCCACACAGAGAAACAACAAACAAACAAGCAAGCTGGTTTGCCAGCAAAGCCCAAGCACACACGTCCACTTACTTTTTCTGCTGCTCGGTCGAGAGGCGCGCAAGCGCTTGTTCAAAGTCCGCGTCGTCGTGGTAGAAGATGAGCGCTTGCTGGAACTCCCGCAAGTCGACCTTGTACTTTGCGCAGATCTGCGCCGTGAGCTCACCGGAGCGGCGGATGTACTCCTGCGAGATCTGCGCGCGGCGCTCGGCCTCCTGCGCGCCGCTCTTGAGCAGTTTCTTGGCGATCTCCTCCATCTCGACCGTGAGCGACGGGATGAGCTCCTCCATGACCTTGAGTACGACCGCGAGCTCCACGCTCGGCTTGTCATCCTTTACCATCTGTGTCCATAACAAGTCAGCAACCGCAACAAGCAAACAAGTCTGCAAAAAAAGCAAGCAAGCAACCTACCGCCTTCTGGTGGGTCGGAATGAGTGGCTGGCGCGAGCCCGTGACTTTCCAGCGCATGCGCCCGAGGCGCGAGACGAAGCCGCTGATCGCCTCGGCCTCGGCAGGCGAGATCTTGCCGTCGGACCCTCCGCCGGGAAGCTTGCCGTCGATAAGCTGCTGCATGGCCTCGGCCACGTGCGCCTTCTGGACGTAGTTGTTGCGGAAGACCGCGTCCTGCACCTTCTCGAGCGTCGTCTCGAACTCGATGCTCATGTGCAGCGCGAGCTGCTCCGGCGCGAGCTTGATGCTGCCGTTGTTCTCCTCTTTCTCCTGCACATTGCATTAATATTGGCTATCAGATGCACTGTGCTGCATCAGCACAACAGAAGCCACTGTGCAATAGCTGCGATACCTTGTCGACGCGCTGCTTGAGGTCGGCGAGCATGCGGTTCGTGAGCACCTCCATGTTCTTGTCGATCTCCTCGTAGAGGCGCAGCAGCGCCGTGACGTTCTGGATCGGGTTGACCGTGTAGCCGCCCTCCACGCGGCTCTCCTCGCACTGGGTGGAAGTGCTGCTGCTCATCGTGGCCATGAGGCCCATCGCAGACACGGCGGCGGCAGTGAGCATTGATCCGTGGCTGCTCGATCGCTTATGCTGTTGCTGTTGGCTCCATCGCGACGCGAGCGCTGCAGCGCCAGTCGATGGGGCGGGTTTCGCAGCGCTACTGGCAGAGAAAGCGTTGATGCAGCGCACTTGCTGGGGCGCACGGCGGGCAGCAGCGGTGGCAGCAACGCGGCGGCCGGCGATGAGTTGCGGCATCTTCATCATCGTGGTCAGCCTCTCAAAGAGTGCGTCCTTCGTCAGTGCTCCAAAGTCCCTTGCCCAGCCTCTATATAGGCAATAACCCTTTAGAATACATGTATGCACACGAAAGATATCCCACTCGATGGTATCAACCCAGTATGTGCTACTTAAAGACACACACTGAAGCAATTTGAAGCTGAAAGGAGAGGTTATCTGCAGCCGATTCCCATGCCTATGAACAGTAGCAGTCTTGCACGAGGAGTCCCTGCACCAGCAGCTCCATCCATCCTTGGCTCTCGAATCACATCGTGTTGCGCTTGTGGGAAGGGGGAAAAGCAACAAAGCAAACGCTCAGCAAGCTCAACTGGACAAGACAAGACAAGCAAAGCAAACATCATCATGGCTGTGAACGAACTGGTGCTGGCCACGGAGGCCGTGATCGAGGTGAAGGTGCACCCGGTGGTGATCTTCCAGATCCTCGACCGCGCGCTGCGCCGCTCGGAGGAGCAGGACCGCGTGATCGGCACGCTGCTCGGGCGGGTCGAGAACGGCGTGGCCGAGATCACCAACTCGTTCGCCGTGCCGCACCTCGAGAACGGCGACGAGGTGGCCGTGGGCAAGGACTTCCACACGCAGATGTACGAGCTCCACCAGCGCGTGAACGAGAACGAGATCGTCGTGGGCTGGTACGCCACCACGGCCGAGGGCATGTCGGTCACCACGTCGCTCGTGGACGAGCACTCGTGCCTCATCCACGAGTTCTACGGCTCGGTCGCCGAGATGCCCGTGCACCTCGTGATCGACACGAGCCTCACGACCGACCAGCTCCAGGTCTCGGCCTTCGTCAGCACGCCGCTCGAGGCCGCCGAGTCCGCGCTCGTGAACCAGTTCAAGCAGATCCAGGTCACCCAGAAGGTCTCGGAGCCAGAAGCCATCGCCTGTACGTTCTCATGTATTGTGTACATTGTTATCATGGCCATGGCGCATGGATGGTTGGCTCACATGGTTATCTCTCTCTCTCTCTATGTGTGTGTGTGTGATAACAGTGAGCGCCATGGCGCCAAAGGACGACGCTGCGAGCGCGTCACTGCCGACGGAGCTAGCGGCGCTCGAGGAGTCGATCGTGCGCCTCTACACGTGCCTCGAGAACGCCGGCGCGTACGTTGCCGACGTCGTGGGCGGCAAGCTGCCGGCGAACGCCAAGGTGGGCCGTGAGATCGCGGATGCGCTCGCGTCGATCCCGGCGATCCGCCCAGACCAGTTCGACCAGATCTTCTCGAGCGGCATCCAGGACCTGCTCATGGTCTCGTACCTCTCGGGGCTCACGCAGGCACAGCTCTCCATGGCGGAGAAGCTCA
The DNA here is from genome assembly GCA_023333845.1 of Globisporangium polare. Taxonomy (NCBI): domain Eukaryota; phylum Oomycota; class Peronosporomycetes; order Pythiales; family Pythiaceae; genus Globisporangium; species Globisporangium polare. Next base: position 27,852 of record JAASFQ010000241.1, on the reverse strand, counting down.
TCAACACTTAGATCGTCGTAGGTACCGTGGCGGAGAATGCAGGGGGAGAAGGCTTGGTTCATCTGTGCGTTCCTCTCGCTCACTCGTAGGTCACTTGGAAGAGCAGGCACTCCTCGTTCTGGTCCGTCTGCCTGTCATTAATAAACAGATACATGTTCTCGCGCGCCTTGCGTTCCACGGGCGGGAAGCCCAGTCGCAGGAACACCTTGCCGTTACCTGGGATCTGCAGCACAGCGTCGCGGGGCTTGAGCAGCGCCGGGCAGCTCGAGCGGAGCAGGATCGTCTGCTGCTGGTCCCACGGGTTCGCGTACGAGATCTTCTTTTGCGCCGATTGGTTCAATGGTAGGCGCAGGTCGTACGTCTTAGTGATGAGCGGCAGCGAGATCGAGACATGGACGATCCACGCGCCCACGAGCTCGTGGGTCTCGACGTCCACGAGGTTCACGAGCACTCGGCAGCCTGTACCTTGAAGCTGCTGCGTGGTGCAGAATGCAAACTCGATGCGGTTGAACGCGTTGGGCACGAGCTGGAACACCTGCGAGGGGCGGAACTGGATGTGGTCCGTGTGCTCGAACGTTGTGAAGCACCGAACATGTCGTTTGACACCACCACGACCACCATTTCCTCCACCGCTGGTGCTGGTCCCATCGCCACGAATGATAAGCTCGTTCTTGACACTTTGCCCCATGACAGCGTGGATGTCCAGCCGCATCTTGGCCTGGATGCGCACCTGCCAGACTTCGTAGATCTTGGCGTAGTACTTGTCTTCGTAGAGCACGACGTAGAACTCCTCCAGCGACGGGTACTCGCCCACGCGGCACCTGAACACGACGATGCGGTCGCCAGCTCCACCATCATCGTCAGGACTACAAGAGTCGGCGCCGTCGACTGCGACGCTGGGGTCCATACAGACCAGGTACTTGCCACGTGGACACCGCAGTCTCCAGCGCCAAATGGACCCCGATGGGTGCGAGAATCGGAGCACGCGGTGGCAAATCAATGGCTGCGGGCGGATTTGCAGCTTGAAGAGCGCGACGGTGTGGCCGTGGGTGCAGCTCCGGATCACTATCGAGACGGGGACGACTCTGGTCTCCTCTTGAGCATTACTAGACTTCAGACTCCGGTTGTGTGCGGTGGTCTTGAGATTTGCGTCCAGCCATCGCAGACGCACTGGAATCTGAATCCGGTCGTGGCCGTCCATGACGACTTCGTTGTGGTCGTCGATCATCTCCTTCTCAACGGGCTGCTGTTGCGCTTGACCATCTTCAGCACTCGAGCCGTACGCGAGCGGCAGATTCTCGCGGTAGAACTCCCACTCGGCGCCACTTTTCACAATGTCGATGTCCAGCAGCACGGCTTCTGAGCTTCCCCGGGGGAGCACCATTTCCATTCGGAAGCGCTCGTGGTGGTTGTACGGATTTTGGAACGGCAGCTCGAAGAAGAGGAGCACACCAAAGTATGGCATTAGCGTGATCGACGTGGTCACCTGGTCGCGGATGAGCGAGTACACGAGCGACTTCTTCTGTCCGTCGCGGTAGTACGACAACACGCGCAGCAGCTGGTTCTTCTCGTCCGCAAAGCGCCGCAGCGAGTCTTCAGCTGCGAGTTGCTGGTGCTTTGTAAGCCGTGATTGCTGTTGTTGAGCCTGCTTAGTCTTTGTGACAGCGCGCACGAGCTGCTTCTGCGCCTTTGTCTCCTCTTTGATGTGGTGCTTGTAGCGAGACAGGCGCTCGAGCTGCCGCGCGTACAGGTGGTCGTTCATCCGCGTCGTCGCGTGCGGGGCGCCTCCCAGAATGGCACCGCCTCCATTGCCACCCTGGACAGCAAAGCCATCGGTGTCTTCGTCCTGGTTCGAGAGCAAACTGAAACCGAGTTCCATTAGCACCTGCAGGAACTCGACACGAAGCAGCTCGTCTCGCTTCTTGTGTGCGCGTGCTGAGCCTCGGTCGCTTGGGAACGACGGGCGTCCGTCGTCTTGGTCAAGGAACTTTGTGATGACCCGGAGCGGCAGGATCCCGCGTGAATACGCATCTACAGCAACTTTTCGTAGCTTCAGCTCGACCGAGCGGATCTGGGGGTCCTGATGGAAGGCGTACGCGCAATCACTGGTTACTTTCACCGCTGTTTCTGAGCTCTTCATATCTCCAGGAGTTGCTGCTGTGCTCGGAGGGTTCCCAGCGACTCGCAGCTTCTCGGTCACTTCGGACGACACGACTGAGGCGACAGTCGTTGGTGTCCCCACTGCTGTGCTTCCAGCACCATTTGTTGAAGCAGTTTTCTTCGGTGCGGCCCTTAGCGATGATGTTCGCGTCACTGGCGCTTGAGCGGCAGCTCCTCCTTTAGTAGCTGCGGCTGAACTCAGACGACTTGGTGCTGGCTTGAGCGACGACGTTCGCCTCACAGGAGCTTGAGAGGTTGAGTCAGTTGCGACTCTTGCAGTCGCTGGTGCTCGCTTTGGGACAGCTACAGTGCTTTCCACAAGCGCGGTAGGAACTGCTTCTGTTGAGCCTTTATCTTTTCCAGCAGAATCTGTTGGTTGAGCTGCTGCTGGTGTGATGCTTGGATCTGGAATCGAAGTGGGAGCCGCCTGTGAGCCGTCCACAGGCGAAGGTCCGCTGATGAGCAGCACCAGGTCCTGGATGTTGATCGCACTCTGCTGCTTTTTATCTAACTCCTTCGCCATGCTGCCGATCTCTCCATCCGTCAAATGTTGAAACTCGCTCCCGAGTTTCTTGATGCCGCGAGCAAACTCGTCGTACGTCAGCTGGCCGTTCTTGTCTTCGTCAAAGTGGTCGAAGGAGACTTGGATGTCGACCCCCTGCTGCGCTGCACTCAGCAACAGCGTCCGCAGTTTGCCAAGCCCTATCAGCACTGGCGATGTCACTGGCGTGGCAGAAGATGATGAGGAAGCGGTTGAGTTGCTCCGGGTCGCAGCAGCTCTAGCTGCAGCAAAGGATGGAGCACGCTGATCTGGGACTTTACCTGGCTTCTTGGTGGCCACGATGTCGTCTGACTGACTTTCAGCGTCAACTACTGCGGCTGGAACTCTCTCTTCGATGTCTATCGCTGAGTCGGTCTTCGCGCGTCTTGAAGCAAACGATGGTGGCTTCCCTTTTGCTGCAGCGAAAGAAGAGGAGCGAGCCACAGGAGGTTTTGTTCCGACACCTGCTGCTTTGGGTTCCGGTTCTATGCTTACGATAGCCGCTTCGGTGGCATCGCTGACTGGTTTGATTCGTTCTTCGGACTCTGCGTTCTCACCTTGCTTGATGGGGGTTGTCTTAACGCTCTGCTCAGTGTCCTGCTTCCCCGCTGGGGTATCGCTCGCTGTCTTCTCTTGCACCGTTGAGGCTGGATCCGCTTGTGCAGCTTCTCCTCTTTCTTCGCTCTGTTCTGCAGCAGGCTTTGTACCACTCACCACAACAGTCTCTGTTGTGTCTGCATCCACTGGCTTCTCTGTTTGGTCCGAGTCTTTCTCTCTCTTGCTCTTCTCGCTCGAGCCAGTCGCTTCAGTCTTCATGAATACCTTGAACTCGTCCAAGGACACGCTGTTGCTCGCGTCGTTGTCAAGCTCTGTCACGAGCGCAAGCAACTCGCTCTCTGTCACCTCTTCGAAGCCTGCGAGGGCTTTCACGCCCTGGACAAACTCCGCCACCGTGATCTTGCCGTCTCCGTCACTGTCAAAGTGGCTAAAGCACGCGCTCACATCATGGCCGCTCTGCTCTGCCTGCTGGAGAAGCGCGTGTAGGCGAGCTTTGGTTGACGGCTGCCTCTGCTGGTTCTTCTGAGCAACTGCTGTCGCAGGAGCATCTGAAGAATCCTTGATTGGCTTCTCTGGTTGCACGGAAGGTTTTGCTGCAGAAGCTCGTCGAACTAGAGGCTTCGGCCTTGCCGCCTGCCGTGGAGTGACCTTACCTTCCTGCTCTGCTTTGGCTTCTTCTCCGCTGCTCCCACTAGACTTAGCAAAGAGCTGCTTGAACTCCACCATCGAGATCTCGCCGCTCTCATCGCGATCAAGTTTGGCGAAAACGTCGGATAACGTTGCATCGTCGTCTGCACCAAGCCCGAGCTGCTTCATGCCAACCAGGAACTCGCTCTTCGTGATATGTCCACCACCGTCCTTGTCAAAGTGCTCAAAGCACTTTTCAACATTGAAGCCCTGCTTGGTCGCTTCTGCCAGTAGCTCGGAGAACTTTTCCAGGAGCGCATCAGGAGACGCACGCTCTTCGCCTTTCTCGCCGATCAAGGCTTTGAACTCTCGCATCGAGATCTTGCCACTGCCGTCGGCGTCAACTTTCGCCAGCATCGTGTCCAGTTCCTGATCGGAAACGTCGTCGAAGCGACCGAGTTGCTTCAGAATGGCCTTGAACTCAGCTCGCGTGACCTCACCGTCACCATCCACGTCGAATTCCGCAAACATCGAGTCCGTGTTGACGCCCATCGCTTTTGCCTTGAGCAAGAACGCTCGCAGCCTCGTCACGGGATCTTCTTTCTTCGTAACAGGGGTAGAGCTCGATGGATTTGACAAACCAGCTGCAGTTGCCGGTGGCTTCAGAAGCGAGCACAGCAGCGTCAGATCGACTTTCTTTGTCTCGTCCATGAGCTCAAAGTACGACAGCAGGGGCTTGGTCGCGTCCATTTGCTGCCTTGTGAGCTTCAAGTCCTTTGAACACAACTGTTGCCACTTCCCAAGTGCGAGCTTGCTGGACTGGTTCTCGACCTCTGCCAGTTTCACAGCATGTGGTGAGAAGAGACCCACCAGCACCTGCTGATTCCGCTGGATCTCGTGGCCGAAACTCTGAAACTCTTGGAACGAGACCTCGCGGTCGCCATCGGCATCAAACTTGGATGCGATCATCGCAGTGTCTTCTTTCGTAAGCCCCTGGCCGTGAAAGAGCTCCTCGAGCGCTTTCTGGAACTCGGAGATCGTGATCTTCCCGTCTGCGTTTGCATCGAACTGTTGGAAGATCTGCTCGATGCTCATCCCGACCTGGAGAGCTCGAACGAGCAACTTGATGAGCTTCTTCTCTGCTTGCACGCGACTCGCATCCTGATGCATCTCGGTCTGTTGCTGCAGCGCTTTCCCAGAGACGCCACACACAGCGAGGAACTCGCAATAGTCGATCTCGTCGTCGCCATTCGCGTTGATCTTCTTCACGAACGCATGGACTGCTTCTTGTTCGAGCGCCTTGATCGAGATCGATCCAGCTGTGGCTGTCGAGCCACTTGAATCGACTGTGCCATTGTTCGGCTGAAGTAACTGCTGGAGCGCTTGTGTGAACTCGGACACAGAGAGTTTCCCGTTCTGGTCCTTGTCAAAGTGCGCAAAGACTTGCGCCAGCTCGATGCCCTGCGCCTCCATACGCTTCAGCGTCTCGCGAACAGCGACCTCGATGTCTTGGACGGTCTCCTTCACGATCTCCGCTTTGTTGGCTTCGACGGAGATCCCAAAGGACTGGAGAAACTCTTCGTACGAGATCTGGCCGTCCCTGTTCTTGTCGAACTCCGCCATCAAGCTCTCGCGATTCTTCTTCTCCTGTTCTTGTGGAACCCCAAGCTTCTGTAAAGCTTGTCCGAACTCATCGCACGACAGGTTCCCATCGCCAGAAGCATCGAACTCGGCAAAGATCTTGTGGATCGGGATCCCTTTCTCCATCGCTCGCACAAGGATCCGCTTGACTTCGTCCCTCCATTGCGCAGTGCTCTTCTCCTTGGATCCTTCGGTAGCGGAAGACAGGAACGCGCCAAACTCCTTGAATTCGATCTTGCCGTCGTTGTTGAAGTCCATTGATGCCGCTATCGCCAGCAGATCATCATTCGAGAGGTCAGCGAACACAGAGCCCATCGACCTCAGCGCCTGTACGAACTCCTCTCGCGACAAGAAGCCGTCTTTGTCAGAGTCGAAGAGCTCGAACGCGCCCAGTAACCCGACTTCGTTTGCCTTGACGATTGAGAACACGCGCTTGAGACGGTCAACGTGAACAGCACTTGGAGGCTGCTGCTGCTTTGCCACGACTGGTTTCGATTCCAGCGCTTGTGTATCTTTCACTGAGCTTGATGCATTGGCTTGCTGCTGGGTTTGAAGCTGAGGGTTCACCGAGAGCAGCGCCAGCAGCCCCGTTTTACCGTCCCGGTCACACTGGATTCTTGCACTCCGAGGGTGTGATGAGCTCTGCGCTGTTGGCTTTGAACCAAACAGATCGCACAGGATCGCAATTTCCTTCGGAGACAGCGAAGTGGCGTCACTCAAGCCGCGCTCGTGCTGCTTTCGACGCTCCCGGCACAACTTCTCGCTTTCACCATCACGGCTCCGCAGCGATTTGTCTCCATCTGCACCGTAGAAGCCTTCTTGAGACAGCAGACGAAGCAGCTCTGCATTCGAGTCCACTAGTGGGCGAGCACGGACGCGATGCTTGACACGGGCGTGGATTGCATTTACTCCATCGCTGTGGCTCGGGTTCGCTGAAAGTTGCGGAGCTGCAGAAACAAGCGGGTTTGGGATTGCATGCTGGCCTTTGAGCCCGTAGTTGCTCATCAGAAATTGCACCTTCCCCACGACGCTCTTCCCGACGCGGTACGACAAGCTTTCCATGTCAGTGCAACTGAGCTCGTCGTCCTCAACCGTGGAACACCTGCTGGCGATCGGCTGGACGATGTCCACTTCAGCCTGAAACTTCTTGACGCCACTGCCCTGGCGCAAGAGCTCATGCAATGGAACAGCAAACGTCCCGATCTGGAACAGACTCTCCGCGTCCCACACGTCGACGAACAGATTTTTCCTCAGCAGGTACTCTGCAAAGCCACGCGTCTCGAGCGGATCCATTGTCGCAGTCGTGTCGATGTCGAACTGAATCGCTAGTGACGGTTTGCTCGCAGGACTCTCGCGCATCAGCAAGAACGTCTGACTCTCTCCACCTGAGCCGTTGTCGAATGCCTTGCTGAGTCGCAGAGTTTCAGTTCGCGTCGGCGCGAAGTTGTAGAACTGGAACGTGAAGTAGACTCGCGATGGCACGGACTGCACTGCACAGAGCACGGAGCGATAGGCCGCAAAGTGGAAGCGGATCTCATGCGCCTTGTAGACATCATTGAGCTCCACATCCAGGGACTTGACGACGGGACGCGTGGCTCTTCGAATACCGGGAGTACTGTTGGACAGCCGGTTTCTCGAAGGCGAGCTGGAACTCTGGTGCTTCGTTGCGCTGGTATCGTGAGCATCCATGAACCCATACCGCGTCAATAACGTCTTGGAGGCGCGAGTCAGCTCGGAAGCTTGGACTTGGGTTGGCAGCGGAACTGGATCAGCCGTGGCGCTGCTTGTCTGCCTCTTCTTAAAAGGAGACCCTGGTGGCGACGCTCGCTGTTGATTAGATTCAGCCTGGCGAGGAGGGCTCGTTGCTTGGTTTCGAGACACCGAGGTCGCTAGAGCGTTGAGGGTTTGCGCCAAGATGGAGTTCTTATCGGCTTTCTTCAGCATCTTTGTCGCCCAGTGGTCTGCAGCATGCACCTTTGAAGACGATTCTTGATTGCCATTGTCGTGCTCGTCACTTGAATCGCTGACTCCGTTGTTGTTGGATCTGTGGAGCGATTTCACAGGCGATGGCAACCGCTTCGGACTCAGTGAAGCATCTCTCTTGGTCCCTTCTCCATCGATCATCATGCGTAAATCCACGAACGCGATGGAGTCATTTAGCGCTAACCCCTGCTTCTGCAGCGGCTTGCCGCCCTGATTCGGTGGGGTGTACAGCGGGTTGTCAGAATAAGGACGGCATGGCGCGCCTGAGAGCAGCTCGACGTGCAAGATGCGGCGCTTCTGCTTCTCGTCCTGCAGCACACCACCGCCATGCCCTCCCAGCGCCTGTGCTGTGTCGGCCATCATCAGCGGGTCGCTCGCTTCCGCCGTCGCATGGTGCTGCTTATCGTACAGATACAGCTTCTTCCCGTCGCTCGGTACCAGAGTGCGGGTCCCCATCGTCACGAGCACGACATCCTCTTCCGGTGGCAGCGGCTTCTTCGCGTCGATCGCCTGCTGCTTCGTTTTTGGCGGCCACGCGATGCGAAAGTGAACCGTGAACTGGAGAATCACCACGATCGCAAAGTGCGGATGCAGCACGAAGCCCTTGAGCTTGGTCTGGTTCGTGACGCAGCGCAAGTGATCGCTCCCCTGCTGCTCGACTTTGAGTGGGATCGTGTGCAATCTCGTTCGAAAGCATCGACCGTTGTGAAGAGCGAGCTTCAGCACACGAGCGGACACCTCTCCTTCGATACTCAGTGCACCCTCGTGGATGGTCTTGCGACTGATCTTCAGTCGCGCGACCAAGTTCGCCTCGACTTCTTCACGCAAGTGGATCGCCGCCCGCGTTGCAAAGACGTTAATTGTAAAATCTTCCTCCAGTAAGATCGTCTTCGGCACGAGCGACGCGAGCTTCGCAAACGTCGCGAGCGCTTCTTCGAATGTCGTGTCGTCATCCTCTCGCAACAGCATCTTTGGGTTCTTGCCCACGTCGATGTTCGCCAAGTTGCCGTTCTTTAATCCAGGAATGGTCTCGAGCGCACTCACGAGCTCATTCTTGCGGATGAGCATTGCGACCGCCAGGAGCGGCTCGTAGAGCACCAGTTGATAATAAAACTTGCACCGGTCTTGCTTCTCCTGGGTGTGCCACTGCGTCGACGGAATCTCCCACAGTACACGCGGACTACCAGCAAAGACGTTTACAGACTCACCGCTCGTCCCGATCGCAAAAGCTTGCTGCGGGCCCTTCTTGCTCTGCTCTCCAGGATGAGCGGCAGCAGACTGCGATGAGGTAAACAGTGGCAAGATCGTCCAGCCGCAGCCTACAACGCTGATAGTCGCCTTGGAGTCTGGATCCTTTTCGTACGCGACGAGCTCGACGATGCCCACGCAGTTCGCATCGACGACGTCGGTGATGAAATAAGCTCGGAAGTTCAGCACCACGTTCTCTACCACGTGACGGATTGTGTTGTCCTTCGTGTGGCGGTCCTGCTTGATCTGGAACGGGTCGACAGCGATTTCTGAGCTGACCCACGTGTTGCCAAAGAACCGCTTTGAGACCGAGTGGAAGAGACTCACGTGGACGCCAAGCGTCACCAGTAGCTCCTCGTCTTCTTCGTCCTCGTCACTTTCTCCAGCTTCCCCATCACCACGCGACACAGGAAGGCTCCACGACTGCAGAATCGCGTCCGGGAGAACCCAGTTCGCCACCGACATGATGTGAAGCGAGTACCCTTTGGCTTTGTCAACGCGGATGGCGGTCGGCGGCGCGGGCAGCACGATGATACCAGCTCTGAACTTCTCGAACTGCTTTTCTCGGACACGCCACAACGAAGTGGAGTCTGGCGGCCTTGTTGTCGCAGGGTCGCGATGGCCATAGTGGCTCTTGTTGCCCCTAACAGCCTGCCGTCGTTGCTGTTGGTTTCGACGCCTCAGTCCTGTCGATCTTCGCGCTCGTGGTGAAGGTATCGACGTCGAGGATTCATTTGAAGAAGAATGCGCCGACGATTGCTCATCATCTCGGTCTGAACTCGACGACCCGGGCTCAGAGCTGCTGTCTTCTTCGCTTTGGGCGCTCATGCTGCTTGCTTGATCACTCGTCGCTCCGATCTCTCGTTCACGTCGAATGCTGAAGAATAGACGAGTGAAAGGTCACGCGCTTTGCACACAAACAGCCTCTGGACGGTTGAAGGGACACTCTATGATGTGAAGTTTAAATACTGCCAACATTCGACTGCCGCTGCTGCCATGATCAGTCGATTCGCGGACGCTTGCTGTGCGTGAGATAGCGTTCGTTCGCTTGAGACGAATCGCTCTCCTTCGCTTCGTCACTAGCAAAATGCAACCAAGAGCGGAACGGAGTCAGGTGAGTCAGGCATCAGTAACATTGGGCACAGCGATGGAAAGATATGACATGCTGGAAGCGTACCCGCTCGCAATGGCTTGCCGAAATAGAGGCATGTCTTCCTCACTGAGGTGGATAGCGCAAGAAACAAAAGCTCGAGTAAACACGATGCGGAGAGAGAATGTCTGAGACCGTGCTGTGCGTACCTGCGAGTCTGCGAAGACGCTGGGAGGAACGTGGTGACCGTCGAAAGCGTGATCTCGACGGAGAACTTGGCCATCGACGTGGACTGCGCGGTGAAAAGCACGGGACTGGAGCATGCAAAGTGAGCGCTCAGTTAGCTGACAGAGAACATAAAACCACTGAGATAAACTGCGCTGCCCGCTTTGTCATTAACGTACCTCCCGCCTGAGCTGAAGAAGAACGACACCTCGAGGATGTCACTGGTCTTGCAAAACGCCAGCAATGCCTATATATTACAGCAAGAACAGCGGAGTCATGAGCCGCCATAGAGAACACCTTTCTAAACGATGGCAGCAGCAGTCAGTCAGTAGCGTACCCGGACTTCTTTGAGACAAAAAATCAGTTGCACGGACGAGTCAATCTGCGACGCGCTCGGCGCGAGCGCGTACTCGTTGAACTCGACGCTTTCGACTGCGGTCTCAGTGTGCAGCTGCGCTTTTCCTAACACGTAGAAGCCAAACACACCGATGAGAGGGTTCAACTCCACCATTCGCATCCATCCGCAAGGCTGAGCACACAGGCGTGTTACGTACCATCGCCGACGTTCGCGACGTAGGTCTCAAACTTGACGTGGGTCGCCGTGCAGGTCACGCAAACTTCGTTGCTGTGGTGGATGTGGCCCAGCAGCGACGCCAAGTGGTACTGCCGGGTCACGAGGCGGTTCGCGCAGCTCTCGCGGTCGAACACGGCGCGCATGACCTGGCACGTGTGCACTTTCATGCGGTGCGTCTTGGTGATCTCAAAGTCGCAGCTCAGGCGCCACACGATCTCCAAGCAGTCAATGTCCAGCTCGTCGAGGTCGTCGTCGTTGACACTGCCGCTGCCGCTCTGCCCAAGCGAGCTGCTGTGCTGCGCCAGGTCGGCGAGCGCGCTCTGCTCGTCGAGGTGGAACACGAGCTGCACGCTGCGCACGTGCTTGAGTGTGCGGAAGATGTTGCAGCACGACTTGGCATACACCTTGCACTTGACAAAGGGCACGAAGCGCGCCGCCGCCGTCACCGCACCATTGTCGCTGCGGAAGCCCACGTGTGCGAAAAACGACCGGTCGAACGCGATCTGCCCGGACGCCGAGTGCGCGTCGTTGAGCGCGCGACACATGAGCTGCGTTGTGCCCTCGCACTCGATCGAGATCTCCTTGCCCACCTGCGCGAGGCAGTGCAGCGCCGCCACGAACACGCGCAGGTTCTCCTCCGCGATCTCGTAGCGCAGCTCCATTTGAGTTTGAGTTTGAGTTGTGCTTTTGAGTCAGTCGTGAAATGCGGGATTGCGCGCGCAATTTGGAAGTTGCTCTTGAACCTCTCTATTTACAATGCGCGATAACGCTTGACGGGTTCTTCGGAATCGATTGGGAAGTCTCATCAATTAATGCCAGTCTTTCTATTTTGATTAAGGCAAATACAAAGGTGTACAGCATGCATTGTCGCTTTTGTGAAGCCACTTTATTCGGTGACACTCCTCCTCACGCGTGCATCTTGGACTCCTTCGTGGTCGCGACCATGCGGATGATCGCGAGGTTCGTGAGCGTGTTGGTGAGGGCCGAGACGCGGTAGATGAGCAGCGAGATGGTCGCGATCGCCAGGATCGCTGACGGCGTGTCCTCGTTCGTGCAGATCGTGCGCCAGATCGTGAGGAAGTACGCGAGCTGCGAGCGCCCGAGCTCGGCCTCGCCCAGGCACGCGATGTACGTCACGCCGAAGAGCTTGAGGATACTCACGAAGTCGACCTCAATGTGGCAGCCGGAGAACGCGGCCACGAACACGAGCACGAGCGGCAGCCCCACGGCCTGCGCGCACCGGTTGAGCGCCGTGAGCGGCGGGTAAATCGCCCCAAAGACGGCCGGCGGCACCTCCTTCGTTCGCATCACGGCTTTGGTCGCGACCGACAGCGACAGGAACGCGCTCTGGATGATCATCGCGTACAAGATCGGCGTGGCCACGCGGTAGAGCCACGTGTACGGGTTGCGCTTCGTAAAGAGGAAGAACACGGCCGGCACGATGATGAGGCAGTGCACGATCGCGAGCAGTCCCGCCGAGAGGCAGTAGTACTGTGTCAGCGCCATGATGCGGCCCGTGTCCGGACTCACGAGCACGGAGCCGATGAGCATTGGGCACATCGCGACAAAGAGAGCGCGCTGCATGAAGTCGAGCATCGAGAAGAGCGACGAGTAGATGTGCATCACGAGACGCAGCAGCGGGTTGCTGCGGCTCTGCAGCCCACGGAAGCTCTTGGTCACAGCCACGCCGATGACGGTCGCAATGATGAGGCCGCTGAAGTAGTTGTCCTTCGACAGTTTCGCTACGAAGTTGTTGGGGAAGTACGTGCCGAAGAGCGCAAAGATGTACCCAGTGAGGTCGACGGCCGAGACGGACTCGTCGAGTCCAAGCGCCCCGTCTTTGTCGACGAGCCACGGGAACGTTGTGCTCGCCTGCACAGCGTTGCCCGTGCAGCTCAGAGACCCGTCTGGCTCCTGCAGGAAGTACTTGTTGTTCGGACACTTGAACGCGAACTTGTGGTGTGTCAGCGTGAGCCCGAGGCTCTGCTGCTCCTTCATGAGCGGCCGGAACGCATGCGCGATGCCGATCGCAGCGAGCACCGAGAGCACGCAGATACCGAGGAAGATCCCAAGCGTCTTGAGCCAGAGCTTCGTGAGCGTGTTCTTCGAGGTGAGCGTCGAGACCGACACGACGACCTGACAGAACGCCATGGGCAGCGTCACGCAGTTCACGGCGCGGATGTACAAGTTCCCGACCACGTTGAGCCAGTAGCCGAGTTCCGCCGGCGGGTTGAGTGAGAGCGAGACTCCACCAACTATAAACCAGAGGCTCATGATCCCAAAGACCCACCACGCGTTCATAGTCCGCGGCTGCTTCTCCTCGGCTTCGAGCGTCGGCATCTCGTCCGGACGCGTGCTTGGTGGGTCCCCCGGTGGCGTGCCCAGCATCTCGTACGGATCGCTCGGCGTGCCGACGTCCTGGGTCGTGAAGTTGGTGCGGATGTACGGCTGGTGGTCCATGGGCATGCGGTTAATGCGGTAGTTCTGCGACGAGGCGCTGCTCATGGTCTCGTACGTGAGCACGCGGCGCCGCTCGCGGGAGGACGTGTCGCTCATCTCGGTCTCGTCGCGGTGGCTCTGGTGGAAGTCTCCTTGTGCAGCCATCTGACTCTGGTGGAACGCCTGGGCGGGCCTCAGATTCGTATTGAGCCCTGCCGCGTACGGTGTCGTCGTCGTTGTCGTCGTTGTCGTCGAGGGCTCGGAGAGGATCGAGCCGAGGCCCTCGCCGCCGATGGAGAACTGCTGGTCCCACGAGTCCGGCGCGTCCTCCGTGTCGTAGAGGTCGAGGTCGAGCTCACTGTGCGCGTCGTCATCGTCGATGCTGTTGTTGGTGCTGTAGAGCACGATCTTTGGCCGGTCCTCGCCGCCCGAGCCGGTGCTGTTGTCGCTGCCGCGTGCAGTTTCGGCACTGCCGCGACCCGAGTTCCCGCTGCTGCTGCGGTCCATAGCCCCTCGCGCGCTCCAGATTGCCACTTGCTCTCACGTTCGCTGCTTCCTGAATGCCAGAGAAGAGATGAAGAAAGCGAGAGCGTGGCTCCCATCTTTCCGATAACGGACGGGCGGCTTCATTTCCGTCGCGACCGTTGGCACTGCATTGCGAAACAAGTGAAGCCATGATGGCGGTTAGGATATATTGCTCCCAGTGAGCACAATTCAAAAATACAATACCGGTAGAGTACCGGTCTCCCGGTCACTGGCATCAAATGGTGAAATTGTGGTCCGTGTCACTCGACAAAAGATGCACGGACGATGGCGCCTCGGCGCCGCGCGGAGATGCGCACCGAAGGCGCTGCTGCCCCGCAACACACTCACAGCCAGTCGACTGCTCAGCTCTGCGCCGTCGCTCGCCACTGACGTACTCGTGTGGAACTCGCTTTCGGGCAAGCAGGAGCCGCTACCGCGCGCAAATGCGGTCACACCGAACGTGCTGAAATGGTACGCGTGCGGCCCGACCGTGTACGACCGCGCGCACCTGGGCCACGCGCGCGCGTACGTGTCGCAGGACATCTTGCGCCGCGTGCTGGAGAAGCGCTTCAGCTACAACGTGTTCCTCGTCATGGGCGTCACGGACGTCGACGACAAGATCATCAAGCGCGCCAAGGTGAGCATGCAAGTCTTGCAGAGGAGCTACTTGCACGTTGCTGAAGAGCTACGCTGCTGCTGTTGATACTGCGTCTCAATGGCTCTACCGTGCTTCTTTGCATGTACAGGAGCGCAAGATCCCCTTTGCGGAGCTCGCGCGAGAGGAAGAGCGCGCGTTCTTCGAAGACATGGAGGCGCTGAACGTGCAGCCGCCGAACGCCATCACGCGCGTGAGTGAGCACATGAGCGAGATCATCGGCTACGTGGAGAAGATCCAGGCGAACGGCTTCGCGTACGAGTCGAGCGACGGCTCGGGCGTCTACTTCCACACCAAGCAGCTGGGCGAGGAGTACGGGAAGCTCGACCCGACGCGCAACGCACACGTGTCGTCCAGTGACGTGCAGGCGTCCGACCTCGAGCCTGAGCCAGAGAGCGAGAGTCGTGAGACCTCTACGAAGAAGGACAAGCGCGACTTTGCGCTGTGGAAGGCGTCCAAGGAGCCCGATGAGCCGTCGTGGGACTCGCCATGGGGTAAAGGCCGTCCCGGGTGGCATATTGAGTGCTCGGCCATGACGCACCACGTGCTGGGCTCCAAGCTCGACGTCCACACGGGAGGCATCGACCTCAAGTTCCCGCACCACAACAACGAGATCGCGCAGTGCGAGGCGCACAACACAAGTGGTTGTGCTCATGGCCACAGTGAGGACTGGTGCCGGCACTTTGTGCACTTTGGGCACTTGTACATCCAGGGGCTCAAGATGTCCAAATCGCTCAAGAACTTCATCTCGATCAAGGACTTTCTCGAGAGCCACAGCGCCGACCACTTCCGCCTCTTCTGCCTGCAGTTCAAGTACCGATCGAACCTGCACTTCTCGGCTGACCGCGTCCGCGACGCCGTCGTGCTCTCGGACCGCATCAAGAGCTTCTTTAGAAGCGTCCAGGCCTACAGCGGCTCGACTGCGGCTGACAGGACTAAGAAATGCGAATCTGTGGACCTCGAGCTGCTCAACGCGCTCTTTGCGACCAAGGCAGGTGTCGACACAGCGCTCGTGGACGATTTCAACACGCCGCTGGTGCTGAATCTGGTTCTAGAGCTTATTTCACGAAGCAATCAGTACCTGCTGGAGCGCCCGGACGGCCCCAGCGAGGTGCTACTCTCGGTCGCCAAGTACGTGCTGGAGGTCCTCGACCTCTTCGGTCTCGAGGGTCTGCACAGCGAGTTCGCCCACGTGCCGCAGCTCTTCGCTGTCGCGAAGCGCGGCAACAACAGGAGCAGCAGCATAGGCACCATGGCTCATGAGCAGAGCATTATCAGTGAGCTGGGCGCAAGTGGCGAAGAGATCCTGCGAGCGCTCGTGCGCTTCCGCGCTGCCGTCCGTGAAGAAGCGCTGAAGGAGCCACGTGGTGCCCAGAACGCGAAAATCCTGAGTCTCTGCGACGTGATCCGCAACGACGAGCTCCCACCACTGGGCGTGCACATCGAGGACCTCGCGTCAGGCAAATCAGTCTTTAAGCTGAGCTCCAAGGAGGAGCGTGAGGCCACACAGGCCGCGTCGCTAGCAGCCGAACAGGAGGCGCAGGTGGTTGCGGCCCAACTGCAGACCAAGCAGCAGGAGTTTGACGCGCTTATGCAGATTGCGCCTGTTGATCTGTTCCGCGAGGCGCCCGAGTATGCGAACAAGTTCACGGCGTTCGACGACCAGGGCGTGCCCACGTATGCTGCTTTTGCGGGCTCGAATGAGAATGAGGAGTTGTCCAAGAGCCAGCGCAAGAAGCTGCTGAAGAAGCTCGAGAAGCACGCCAAGTCCTACACCAAGTACTGGCAGAGCAAGGCAAACCAATAGACAGACAATACAGGGGCGTTGATTTACACAAGAGGCTGCTTCGACAAATGGTAGAGAACTATCAACACGCCTTCGATACAAAGTCAGAGTCCTATGAAGCGATGGCTGGCGTGGCGGTGTCAGTATTAATGCTGGTCTTGCCACTCTTCTGGGACGCCAGACGCGGCAGACTCGCGTTCTTCGTGTGCAGGTACGAGTACCCGGAGCGCTGGCGAGTCCGGCGACGGTAGAGCACGAGCATCGCCGTGAGAGCGCCCACTAAAGCCGCGATCATCGCCAGTGCCGGGTAGTTCTCCTTGGTGTACTGGTACGCGGCCATGGCGGTGGACGCTGAGTGGTTCAGAAGGTCGTCGTAGCAGACCAGGTCCGAGTACAGCAGCGTGCTAATGCCCTTGGCGTGCCGCACCACGACTATGCAGTCTTGGGTAGAGGCGTCGCTCACGCGGAAGCGCACGTACTGCATCGTCTCGACATTGTGGACGGGGAACCCCAGGCGGTCGGAGAGCAGGTCCTGGGACTCGAGCGCGTCGTAGTGGACGCTCACACTGAGGTTCTTCTTGTCGTTGGTGACCAGAGACGGTGGAGCGCTGTGCACAATCTCACGCTGGATGTACGCCGGGATGGCGGCAACGGACTCGTTCGTGCGCGGCAGGTCGACGTGCTCGAGGATGTCACATGCGAGCTCTGCCTCGCCGCCATCGACGTTCGTCGTGTTCACGCAGTCCATAACAACACGCAGCGTGGTCACGTACGTGCGCTTGGTCGAGAACATGGCCGACTTGAAGCGGTAGTTGACGAGCAGGAAGAAGCGGAACTGGCGCGTGATCTCTTGCTGAATCAGGTCGATTCCTGGACCAAAGCTCTCGGCTGAGAGCTCCGGGCTCGGTGCCGTTTTCTAGCAAGCAGTGGATCATCGTTTATCCATTGGTGGTCAGAATCACTTGGTCAAGAAGCAGAGAACGACCCCAACGCCGAATGCGCCATGTGAACATACCTCGGCCTTGAGCACGTGGAGCACCTCGGCGTTGAGGTTCGTAACGTCGATCTCGGACTGGTACACGTTCATGAACTTGCCCACGAGACCCTGGACGTCCTCGTCATGCGTGCTCGCTGGGTGGAACGCGGTCGCTCGCGCTTCCTCCTGGGTGAACGGCCCAGTGAGTACGAGTGGCGACTGCGCCTGGACACCCTCGGCCTCCCCGTCCAGCAATGGTAGTCCAAGGAGCTCCTCCAGCGTTTTCGACAGAGTCAGATCGAGATCCTCAACGGCGTTGGCACTGTCACTGTCCGTAGTGGTGGCACTGACGGAGCTGTTGGTTGGCGACGCGTCCTCGCTATTCACGACCGCGACTGCCAGCAGGAGCACGCAGCTCAGGACTCGGTTCAGGCGCAGCATCTGATGCTAATGCTGCTGCTGTACTGGGAGGTCTGTGCGGTTGCTGGTGGATTGGAGACTGGGTTGCGATCCGTCGATCGATTCGCAATGTGGGCAAGATTGATTGACTGGCTTTGCGTTATGATCCGCCTGCGTGACTCTTCAAGATCGCGGGTCTAGTTTTCTAAACGGGTTTGCGCGCTATAGTTGGTTTCAGTATGCTCTCCAAACGTGCGCGAAAGGTCGCGAACACACCAGCGCCACACGATTTAGACCAAGAGAATTTGCACGACCATCATCATCATCATCACTAGCGCGAGGCGATTCTATTCTCGGGCTCCATGCACGTGACGCCAGGAATACGAAGACGTGCTGGCCTGTGATGCTGGTCCAGCAGACTGTCTTGTGTGCTGCTGCAAGAGGCGCACGGCGGCAGTGAGAGCCCACCACGCGAGACGCCGCAGTCACAGCCACCGGCCGGCGAGAGAGAGAAATGAGCATGCGCGTGCACAATGCGGACCACTTTGAGGAGCTCCGACAGTGCGCGCTGAGCGTGTCGGGCTCCTCGCCGCGGCGCTCGCAGCTGGGCTCGAACGGCCGCAACTCGTTCGAGTTCTCGCCCGGTTCGCCGTCGCCGTCCAATAATCCGAGCCGCCCAGGCTCGTACGCGTCCGAGTTGTCCCGCGAGACCCAAATGGTTTTGACTTTTTGGAGTGTTGGAAATGGCTGAAGGTTGCTGGGAGCTAACCGTGCTGCTGTTATTATTGCTGGGTGCGTGAACGATAGAAACGCGTGACAATGAAGCACGAGCTGTACCTGAAGGAGCAGGAGGTGATGCAGAAGAAGCTCGCCGAGGGCATCGCCGAGAACCTTCAGAAGCAGAGGACCAAGAAGGAGGCGCAGTACATGAAGCTCTGGAAGGAAGTCGAGGTGCAGCATATTAGAATGGACCAATACTCTGCAGGCATCAAATTCTAGCATCTAACTCAGCTGAATGCTATGTAATTCAGGACGGTAAGGCGCTCGCCGAGGAGCTCCACGAGAAGCTCGAACTGCAGGAGCAATCGAAGAACCGGCAGTTCCAGCGCATGCACGACGAGTGGACCACGGGCGTGTTCCAGAAGCTCAACGAGCCCGTGCTGAGCAAAGTGCAGGCGATGGACGCCAAGGAGCTCAGTCAGTCCAAGTACGAGACGTACCAACGGTTCCTGGACATCACGAACAAGAAAGGCGGGCTCTTCCGCGACATCATCATCGAGAGCGAGTACAACCCGCTGAATGACGTCAAGTTCCTCAGTCACCGCGCCAAGATCGACGACCCGGTCAAGCGCGTCATCCGCCGGCGCGAAGAAGAGGTACTGCGCACGTCCATGTGAAGACTGTGTCCAGGATGAACTGTCCATTTGATGTAGACACTGACCTTCTGTGGCCTGATATGTGCACCCACCTTGCACAGAACGCCATCGCTCGTGACGGAGCCAATCTATCCCGCGAGGCACACGACGGCAACCAAGGCGCACAGCGCGAGGCTGTCGCCGGACGCGCAGACAATCTGGACGTGAAGCTCTGGTCCAAGGGCGTGTTCGAGAGCACGCCCTACGGCTACTTCCACAAGAGGATGGGCAACACGGGCAGCTCCGAGGGCGCCAAGGCCAACGCGTCGCGTGTGAAGCAGGACCATTACGACGTGGAGACCGGGCCGGAGGTGCTGCGCAAGGAGCTCCCCAGGGGCAAGCGCACCAACTTTGATGGCCACGCGATCGTACCCAAGACCACCATTCAGCTGTCCTGATCTGAGTGATGCTTTGGCTTGTCAAACGCGGCAACAAAATATCCTGACCACCCACTGAGCCACTGTGCTTTTTGATCATTTCAAAACCAGCAAACGAGTTATATTGGTGCGAGAAACAGCTTCAAGTAGAGACTTGTAGAACTACTATACAACTGTTCGTTCTGAGCTTGAGACGGCAGTATCATCAGATGACATATCCCAATGCATGGATGAAAAGACATCTGAGCCTGATTCATCGCCCCCTTTTTGAATTTTAAACCCGCGCGCTAATTTCCACGACGGCTTTCACTCGCGAATCCGCCCTCAGAGGTTCCTCACACACGCCACCACGAGCAGCACGACGGCTTCTCTCCATCCACCCGCAGGACGACATACAGGCGCTTGTGGCCACACAGACAACCAGACAGGTGACTGTCATCAGCACCTGCAACGACAGGCACCATAGGAGGCGACAGCGTGCTTCGAGGCGTGGGCGGCAGCGGCAGGAAACGCGCGCGCGAGACAGGCAGCAACAGTCCTAGCAGCCATAACAACAACGACAGCGCGTTCGTGCCGAGCGTCAAGAAGCCCAGTTGGTCATCTTTGGGCAACTGGGCGGATAAGCACCAGCAGTTTGCAGAGCCGACGGACCAGAAGGAGAACTTCCAGCCTGCCGCCAATAACAGCAGCAGCGTCCGTAACACAGCGTCGGCGCGGACGATGCTCGAGGTGCGTGTGGCGTACAACCCGCTTGTTTGTATGGCTCACTGTGTCCCTAAGTCGTTCGTAATGTGTATTTGTACAGGCCCAGCAGCCGCGCATCATCCGCTTTGGCGAGAACGAAGAAGACGTGTTTTTGCTGAAGAAAGACGACACACGGCGCGTTGCGCTGGTCGAGAAGCTGAAGCGTGACCCAACTTCTCCAGAGCGATGGCTTGAGCTTCTCAAGAGCCCTACATCCTACGAGGCGAAGCTGTACAGTAAAGTGCGGCTCTATCGACGCGCGATAGCGCTCATGCAGAAGGAAGACTGCCGACACAACCGGAGCTACGTGGAGATCTGGATCCTCTTCGCGAAGCTCAAAGGGTGCGTTAATTGGCGAATGACTATCTGCGTGTGGTCTCTGACCGTGTGTATCTCTCTGTGTGGTGTTACGATAGAAACGAGAAGGAGACGCGAGACACGTTCAAATACATGAAGACCGAGCGGATAGGAGAGCACGACCCGATGTACTACGAGGCGTACGCGTCTTTCGAGTGCAAACATGGGAATCAGATGGAGGCGCAGGACATTCTGCAACTGGGGGTCGTCCACGACGCGTTTGGCGTGCACGAGAAGAACGAGATCTTCCAGCGGCTCACAAGCGGACAGCTCTCGACGTCGCTCACGCAGCACCACTTGTCTCACCACCACCAATTGCACACGCCTCGCGACCACAAGTACGCTGCACGGACGTACTCAACGCCAAGCGACACGCAGTCGACGATGCTGTCGTCCAGCACGATGAGCACAATGGTGGCGACCCCAGTGTCGTTCTCTCATAGCAGCACAGGTACCAACACCGCAGGAGTGTCGACGGCCACAGCTACGAACGGATTCTCGACAGTCTCGAAGGCTCCTCGGAGTGACAAGAAGCTCATGATCACGCCGTCCGTCCCGTCTCGACCGTCCAAAGCGCAGACCACGACGCGGAAGGTGGCGCCAGCGACCTCGCGGTTTTACAAGTTTGGTACGATTCTCACTGCTTCATGAAGGTCGCTTGCTTTGAATCGGTAATCTTACTTGTCTTTTACCAGGTGGCCCTCCGCTCCGAGTTGTCGCGTCCACAGGTCCGGAGAACAACAAGCGAGTCTCGGAGACACTGGATGAAGAGGATGATGAAGACGACGACATGATGGACGACAGTCCCGTTATGGATCGCCAGCTGAGCAGGCAACAAAAGGTGAACCACTCGTGAACAGTAGATAGTCGTGATGCTGTGTGGGACTCTATGATCTAACGTACTGTCGGTGTGCTTTTCTTGACAGCAGGAGAACAACAGTACCCCCACTGAGGCATCACGACCGACCAAGAAGCTCGCCAGCGACTTGTCCTACATCAAAAACTGGAATCCGCGACCTCTTCTGACTACAAATGGACACATCTCGTCTACTACCACATCGTCTGCAAAGCCAGTCGCAAACAACATGAGCAACAACACTAGCACAGTGCGAAGATCGATTGAGCCTGCTGCCGAACCAGTCCGACAAGAGTTCGATCGATTTCCGTCTCCAAAGCGCCAGCAGGTAGCCGAGGGAGTCGCAAACACCAGCCGATACCTGGACACGAGTCCTCTGTCTGTCAGCTCAGCCTCGTCGAGTTCTTCACCGTCGCTTGTTGACAATCTCCCAAGAGATCCGTTCTCGTCATTGTCCAGCAAGTTTGTGGTAAGCTGCACTTTTTTTTATCTGTGCATGCGTTGCTCGAGATTGTGTGGTTTCTAATTGTGATGGTTTGTGTACGCGATGCGTTCAGGTGAATGGCTTGGTGTACATCAAGCTGGAGCAGATCGGGAGTGGTGGGAGCAGCAAAGTGTATCGAATGCTCGGTCCTGATCTGAAGATTTACGCGCTGAAGCGAATCAAGCTGAAGCGACTGGATGCGAAAAGCATCGAGCAGTACACGAACGAGATCCAGCTGCTAGAGCGTCTGCAGGGCAACCCGCACATCATCAAGCTGGTTGCAGCCGAGCAGGATTTGCAGCAGCGTCAGATCAACGTGGTCATGGAGCATGGTGAGATCGATCTGAGCGAGAGGCTGCGCGACATCAAAGACAGCCTCGACGAGAACTTCCTGCGCGTGATCTGGACGCAGATGGTTCAGGCTGTGCACGCCATCCACAGCGAGCGGATCATTCATGGTAAGGAGAGATACATGCTGTGATTGTACTTGAGGGCCATTGTGGGAAATCGTCCTTGAGGCTGACTTCCTGATTTGTCAATGTGATTAGGCGACCTGAAACCTGCCAACTTCCTCTTCGTGAACGGAGCCTTGAAGCTCATTGACTTCGGCATCGCAAAGGCGATTTCGAACGACACGACCAACATTGAGCGCGACAGCCAGGTTGGCACTGTGAACTACATGTCCCCCGAGGCAATCCAGGGAAACGCTGCGCCGAGTGGACAGCGCAACCCGTCGGGAAAGATGAAGGTCGGACGAGCGAGCGACATCTGGTCGCTGGGCTGCATCTTGTACCAGATCGTGTACGGCAAGCCGCCGTTCGCAGACGTGAATAGCATCATCGAGAAATTCCGCTGCATCATCGACCCGAGCTACCCGATTCCGTACCCGTCGCTCAAGAACAAGGAGCTCGAGAATGTCATCCGGTCGTGTCTGCAGCGCGACCACCGCGCGCGGCCGACGATCGACGGACCGGGCGGACTGTTGAACCATCCGTTCCTGCGCAGCGGCGGCGTTAACGCGATGGTGTCGTCTGACGCGCCTGTCGTCACGCTGGAGAACGCGCCGCAGGTGCTCAATCAGCTGGCGGATGTGCTGCGAGCCCAGGGTGTTGACAACACGCGCGTCTCGACTTTTCTGTCTATTGGTCAGCAGGGGCTGCGCAACGGCGGGGGAGCGGATGGCAGTCGGCAGTCCACGAGCGTGTACCGGTACAACAACACGGAAGAGCGGCGCACGGAGATTTAGAAGATGGGCGGGTACGACTGTCTGCTGTGTTTGTGTGTTTGACAGAGTATTTAAGCTGTGGCGTGAGTGGGAAGAAAGGAAAGCCGAGATGCGGCTTCCACTGAAATACGTGAAGTATGTAGCATAACAACAGCATTTTTGACATCGTTTCGTTCGCCCACCGCCGCACACAGCAACTGAAACGGTTTGGCCGAGTCGTTCCAGGCGAGAAAGGTCGCCGTTTGATAGCGACTGAGAGCTCTTTGATACGAGCTGAGGAGGCGAAGCGATGGCGGCGAATGGCGGCAACCCGAGCAGCAAGAAGCGGTCGGCGACCGTCTTCTCGCGCGACGAGATCGGCGTCGAGCAGCTGCAGTCGCTCAAGGAGAAGTTCGCGGACGGCGACCTGAACGAGAAGGAGTTCGTGAGCCTCTTCCGCGAGATCATCGACTCGTCGCTGAGCGAGACGCAGCTCACGGAACTGTACGTGCCCATACGTCCACCTTGAGCTTGAGTTGACCACCGACAGAGCTCTCATCATTGGGTCTTGTGGTATAACTCCTGACTCAGGTTCCAGAAGATCGACGCCAACTCGGACGGCACCGTCGACTGGGATGAGCTCACGAATGTCAGTGCTCGTCCTCACAACTGAGCTTTCACTGACCTCATAGAACGACAAATATCGCTCAATGCTGACGATGCCCCCTGTTCCCCTTTGTCTGTCCAGTAGTACATGTTCCTGAGCGGTAGCGACAACGGCTCCGAGTTCATCGGCGACGACTGCAGCTCGTACTACGAAACCTCGCAGTCCGACAAGCTCGGCGACCACACCGATGCCAGCAACAACAGCAGTAACACCAGTGGCGGAGGTGAGGGCTCGGCTGTGCGCCCACTGAACCACCACAAGGACATCATCACGCGCGTGCTGCGGCTCGAGAAGCCCTATTTGTACCTCACGGCTAGCAAGGACGGCAGCGTGCGCACGTGGAACGCCAACACGATGGCGTTCCAGAACACGATCACCACGGGCAAGAACTGGCTCACGGACTGCTGCGTCATGCGTCGGTCCAACCGGCTTGCGGTCGCGTCCATGAACCGCACACTGGGCGTTTACGACCTGGGCTCCGGTCAACTCATTGGCGAGATCAGCGAGTACTCCAAGAAGCAGTGCATCCCGCTCTGCCTCGAGTACGTCGAGAAGCCCGCCGACGATCGTGAAGCATTGGTGATCGGCGACGACACCGGCGGGATCACCGTCATGACGTGCTCGAACCAATGGATGGCCTGCGACGGCCGCTCGACCACCAGCATTGCCGGTAGCTCCTCATCCTCAGGCGGAGGCTCTATAGGCAGCGGTGGGGTCAACAACCCGACCAATGCGGCCGGCAGCGCCTCATTAGAAGCCCAGGGCTTTTCATCCCGCACGAAATTCAAGAGGCACACGGACTGGGTCACGCGCGTCAAGTGGGTCAACGACATCCGCGCGATCGTGGCCACGTCACTGGACACCAACATCTCGATCATCGACATCGACCGCATGGTCGTGAAGTTTGAGTACCTGAGACACAAGAAGGGCGTCTTTGACCTGGTCTGGTGCTCAAGCACGCGACTGATTGCGAGCTGCGGCATGGAGCGCGACATTTCGATCTGGAACCCGTACTCGTCGCAACGTGCGGTGGCCACGCTCCGGGGCCACACGTCCTCGGTGCTCCATCTCGCAAGCGATGACGACAACTACCAGATCATCTCGGCCTCTTCGGACAACACGTTCAAAGTCTGGGATGTGCGCAACCACCGATGTCTGCAGACCTTCGTGGACCGCTATAAGAGTACCGGGGGCTCGGAGAATCGCATCTCGGCGCTACTGTATGACCCAAAGTACCCGTGCTTGATCAGTGGCACGACGCACTTGACGAGGTGGCCGTTCAAGGTGCAACCTGATGAGGAGCAGGAAGACGAGGCCAAAGAGCGGCCCATGTGCATCGCGAGCTACAACAGCGTCTTCCACCAGGTCGTGACCGCCGAGATGAGCTCCGAGTCGATCGTCAAGACCTGGAGCGTACGTGCATGGCTTTATATCCGATTGGTGGAATGCTTGTGGAATGATTGGTGTAAGTTGGATTGTTCAATTCTAATTGATTCCAGCAAATTTGAACTCTTATAGGCGGAGACCGGGGACGAGATCTGCAGCTTTGCGAACGCGCACCGGCAGAGCCCCGTGACAGCCATCTCGTTCGACTACCCGGGTCGCAGGCTGCTCACGGGCGGCCACGACGGAAACCTGCTCAAGATGTGGAACTTCTCCAACGGCGCGCTCGTGAAGCAGTTCCTCAAGCACGAAGAAGCCTCGAGCTCCACTGTCCCGGCGCCTTCTTCCTCGACAGCGACGGCTTCCAAGCTGGCGAGTACGACCTCGGACGATTTAAGTGGCTCAGATGGCCCGGCTTCAACTGATAATGCGCTCACAAGCCCACCTACGAAGCGCAAGGTGCGCGACATCATGATCCTGCCCGCGTCATTCGGCGTCGACCAAGAGGGACGACGTGGAGGCCCCATCGAGAATACCGACCTGCCGTCTCCGACGAAATTGCGCCTCGAGCGCGGCCACGATGACCCGACACCACGAGAGCCTGTGGTCACGTCAGCTCGCAAGTGGTCCATCGACACCGACATCGCCAGTGTTCCAGTGTCCCCGACACAGAAGGGACCAGCGACCGAGGTTCTCGACGGGCTCCAGTCCCCAACACCTCGCCTGAAGAAGAACCGGTACCGGCAGCAAGAGGTGACGAGCATCCTGGACATTGAGCGCAACCTGCGCGTGGGCATGGGCGACTTCATTTGCCAGCGGTTCGTTTGCTCGGTCGGCTGGGACCGCAACATCTTCGTCTGGGCTGACAAGAACGACGAGTCTGAGGCGCTCCCCGTCCACGTGCTGCCCAACAAGCGCACTTTAGCCTCGAATCCAACAAAATGCCACACCATGGACGTGCTTGCGCTCGTGTACATCCCGCCGGCGTACATCGCAACGGCTGGGCTGGACGGGAAGATCTTGCTCTGGTCGCTCAACTCGGGGGAGTTCGTATCCAAACTGCACCAGAGCTCGGGCTCGATCGACACGATGTTCTACGCGCAGAAGCTCGAGATGCTCTTTGCCAGTGGCGAGAACGGCCAGCTCGTGTGCATCGACCGGTCCATGACGACACAGGCCGTGATCAAGCTCGAACACTCCAAGGACGAGGCCATCACGGCCCTCAGGTGCGACAAGACCAACACGCACCTGGTGACGGGGGATGCCGCGGGCTTTGTCAAGATCTGGGATCTGAATATCGCTCCCGATCACGACGGCGTGCTGCTCGAGTTCTGCTGCCAGTGGCGCCTGGGACCCGCGAGGGTGCTCTGTGCGGACTTTATCGAGAACGCGCGCGTCTCGGAGCTCTACCTGCTGCTGGCCTGTGGCAATGGCGAAGTGAGCATCTGGACGCTGGATGGCGTGCTCGTGGGTTGTTTCGGCAAGCACCACGTGTGGCAACTTGGGAGGCCGAGCTCGTACGCGTCCAGTGTCTCGAGCTGCGTGTGGCCAGACGCCCTCTCGTTGCCACAGGAGCCTTCGTCGACGTCTCAGAGAAGGTTCATTCGTTGCTACTCGATCGCGACGCTCAATTCGAACGGGAACGAGGCGAAGGAGACCTTTCTACTCGAAGACTCGATGCCCAAGCCTGGAGAGGTGTGGATTTGCATGTCCGGCCATCGCACGCGCGTGATGAACATGAACGCCAAGCGGCAGGAGAACAGCGGGAATGGCAGTGAACAGCCCGGAACAGTAAGTGGAGCGAGCGACTGGATGAACAACAGCGCATTTGGAGCGAGCAGCAGTGCAATCATGGCGAGTCGACGAGACAGCAGGAGTAGCGGTGGTGGAGGGCTGTCCAACAACAACAACAACTACAATAGAGACTCTGGGACGAGAGAATCGCTTGCGTCGCTCCAGTTCTTGCAGCAGAAGCTCTCGGAGAGCACGGGCGACATCACAGAGTTGATCACGGTCGCCAAGGTCACGCGCGGAGAGGTGAGCTGACTACCGCGCTTTGTACGAGGTGTTCATTATGTACTCACATGACTGTTTGGCTGTGGCTCAGATCTCGTGCTGGGACGGCAACGGCTGCAAGACGCCCGTGCTCAAGGTGATCGAAATGAGCGACTTTGTGCGCAAGGCTGGGTGGACCAAGCAGACGCTGCTCTCGCAGTTCATCGGGCGCGTGTTCCTGTAAGTGCTGTATACAGAAAATCTGCTTTGTTTGTTGTACTCATGCGAATGTCTGTGCGTGATTGGTTGATTGTATGCTAACTTCCTGCGTATTGACGATGGTTAGAGAGGGCCAAGCGTGCTTCCGAGTGAGCGCGATCTGCATGAACCCGGTGGATCCAGTAAGTATAGAATACTCTCTCCGTCGTGCACTGCTCTTCATGGGCCCCAGTGGCTGAAGATCTAACCGCTAACTTCTTCCTGCGTCTTGATAGAGCAAACCGGACAAGAAGCTGTACACACTGATCGACACGAACGGAGGTGCTCATCCGCAGCAACCGCTCAACAATGCGATCTCACTCGCGAGACTGAAGCGCCAGGATGCCCTCGTTGCGGCGCATAACCTGGCGCAAGCGGCTCGACTCACAGGCAGCGCAAAGAGCTCCCCTCGAAGGTGAGTACGGCTCAAGTTGCCTTCAGTTAAGCCAGTTTCTTGGCATCAGCGGCCTTGCGGACTGACAGTGGTGCGGTCCTTTGCTGTGCTCTGACAGACGAACGCTGGTTCCAGCCGTAATGGGGAGTAAGACCTCTCCGATGCCTCCAGCAATGCAGAACCTTCGAATCGGCGAGGACGAGATTAGCGGCGGCGCCTTCGGCACTCCAGTCTCGCCCACGAGTGGACCTGGTGTGGCCAACATTGCGCTCTTGACAGCGGGCTCAGTCG
>JAASFQ010000240.1:0-33003 GCA_023333845.1 Globisporangium polare | reverse complement strand
TCGAGCAAGCTCTCGAACAAGGCGCGCGACGGACGCAAGGAAGAGATCCTGTACCTCCAAAAGACCGTGCTCGAGCTTGAGACGCGTCTAAACGTGCTCAAGATCAACAAGAAGACCCCAGCGACCCAAGAGCGGAGCAATTACAGTGGCGACAACAGACGCGGAACCGCTCGGTCGCTGGCACCGGCAGCAGCAGTGCTGAATGGCGTCGACCAAGCCGCAGGGCTGCCGGAAGTGTGGCGGGAGATCGCGCGTCACCAGTGCGACGAGCGGGACAAGAGCGAGCGCAAGAACATCAGGTTGCGGCTCGCACTCGAGAGCCAGCTGAAGGTCGCCAAGAGCCTCGAGACGTTCCTGGTGCTCAAGGCGGCTGCATGCGCAATGGTACGCTTGTTGCCTCTTCCGCCCTCTGCGTGGAGTTTGGGTGGTATAGCTGCGTGCTCTGCTCGTGTCTACTAACTGAATCTGTATCGGCTGCGTTATTATGGCAGGATATCGGCAAGAGCATCGACTTGCAGCGCTATGGCCAGATGGCGCACTACAACGACTTCTCGGGACTCGACCGCGACGCTGCGATCTTCCAGAACCTACTGGTAGGCGTCGAGCAGATGCTTGCAGAGGTGGACGCAGTGTACGAGGCAAACGGGCTCGCGCGGGTCGAGACAACGCAGATCGACGCCCAGACGCGCTTCGACGCTGAGCGCGAGTCGATGTTCGTCGAGGTGTGCGCGTCCAAAGTGCTTCCGTTTAGCGTCAAAGAGACTGGAGCAGCGGTGTGGGACCACTACGTATTCGCCAAGCGGCGCATGCCATCACGCTACTACTTTTACCACTCGCACAAGGTGAGTGAGCCATTTGTGTAGCCTGTAGAGTTGCGCAAAATCCCCGCCCTTTCAGCCCAGTCACTTGACCTGACCTGGGTTGTATGTAGAGCATTGACGAGACCGAGGACACGATCGTCGAGGACTTTTCGGTCGAGCTCCACTCGAAGAACAAACGCGGGAGCTTCCGCATGCGCCAGGTGACGCGTCGACTGGTCAAGGACGACCGCGTCGTGATCGTCTGGCGGTCGTACTCGGACCCGCTCGAGTTCTCGGAGCAGCCACTCTCGGGGTTGCGATCGCTCGAGAAAGGCTACATCGTCATCCGCGCGTCGTCGTCGGGTGTGACGCTGCTGCAGCCGTGCCACATCATGTACCCGTGCGCCAGCGTCGAGGGCTCCGCCGTCACTAGCGACACTGTCGTCGGCGCGATTACAGACTTTCGGATGAGCGCAACCGCAGATTTCGTCGCCAGCACGTACCAAATGGTTGAGAACGTACTCATAGAGCAGGCCCTGAAGAGGAGCTCTGGTCGAGTTCTTCTGCAGTAGGTGGGAGACATGGAAGCCAAGAAGATGCTCCTGCAACTAGCGTGGAGCAGCGCAAGGAAGGTTCTTCTTCCGCGATGTCCACGATCTCGTGCTCTTCGAGTCGAGAGCGCATGTTTGACCGAAATGCATGTCCAAGGTTCAGGTGCTGAGCGTTCGTACATAAAGTACTTCCTATCGAGCCGAATGGTGAAATTGCGCGAATCACAAGAACGAAGTGCTTGTTTCCCCTCTCAAAAATCAACCTGTTCATCTTTGCTGAGTCAGAAATCATTTTTTGGCTCACAAAAATGTCGCCAGGATGACGACGCCACAAAAGAGTCAGTCGTAAACAAAGAGCTCAAGTGCTCGACCTCGAACTTGGCGCGTGACGGTCGCAACGAGGACCGTGCTGGAGCTCGAGACGCGACGCAGCGAGCGCAATATCAACAACGGCAAGACGAACGAGAAGAAGAGCGCAGCGCCAGGCTCGTCCTCTAGCTTCTTCACCGCACAGGAGCTCGGTGCTTACAACAGCAGTGGCCGGCGGAAGGCCGCTCGCTCGTGGTCGAAGCGGAGCGCATTGCGATCGTCTGGCGCACGTTCTTCGACCCGAGCGAGTTCTCGGACCAGCAGCTCTCACGCGTGCGCTTCTTCGAGAAAGGCTACAGCATCGACCCGCACTCGGCCACGGACGGTGGCGGCCTTTCGGGACAAAGCGACAGTGTCGTCAATGGAGTCACGGACTTCATGCTGAGCGCGACCATAGCGAATGTCACGGCCACGCACCAGATGGTTGAGACCGTGCTGCTCGAGCAGACTCTCTGACAGGCCAGCGGCATCGGTGGGCTCGCCAAGTCTTCCATGTCTGGATACCCGTCCCGCAGTATTCGCTCAAGCGACCACGCCCCAGATGCTCACACCTGCACAAGGCGGCGACCTTTGAACCAGGATAGGCACGCAGGCTTGTGCCGCATACAAATGCGCCACGCTGCCCGCAGTTCCTGCATCTTACTCTTGCCTGAGGCTTGTCTGGGTTGTCTTGATGGGAAATCTGAAAGTGCTTCACCACGGGGCCGCGGTTTTTCTCCTTCGGGAACACGAGAGCCTGCCGAGTCAGCAGCGGCCTCGAATATCCAGCGAGTGCACCTCTCTCCTCCTTTGTTCCACGGACCTTCCCTTGAACGCTTCGCGCTGACTCCATGATCTCCCAGCGTCACTCAAGCGGGGGTCGATCACGTCGGATGCAAACGCCTCACTCTTCGGTTCAATCGGCGCTTCCGGTGGCAGTAAAGCTCGCCAACATCCAGCAAAGAGCCCAGCGATGCACGGGAGCTGCAGTCGCGACACGGGAGCGCAGTTATATGCAGCAGACCACCGCCTCCAAGCTGGCGTTGCGGTGCTGACCGCCCGCCCGCTCTGGGACCTCATCACGTCGTTCATGACTGGGTACCCGCACGTCGTGTACAAGTTCGACCAAGAGAGCGACCCGAGCACCTTGCGGGACGCTTGTGACGTCTGGGGCCCCGTCCAGTTCTACCTCGGCTACTCGCTGGCGCGCAGAGCCGCGCTTCCGAACCTGGCGATCGCAGCGAACAACGTGGAGATCCTCCCCGCGCTCTTCAAGCTCTCAATGCATCCGCAGTACCAAGATGACCCGAAGCTCCGTTTCAAGAAATCGTTCCGCTGTGCCGCACTGTTTAACAACCTGCGTGCGCTCGAGTTCCTCGATGCGAATCTTCCAAAGGGTCCAGACTGGCAATGGGATCCAAACCTCCTGCAAATTGCCATGAAGGTGAACGAGCCCGACTTGCAGGTTCTCGACTGGATCGATGCGCGTGTACCTCGAGGACCACGCGCTTCATACGTCGACTATCACATGGTGCATCAAGCCAGTTATGGAAACCTCGACCATGTGCGGTGGCTGGTCGAGCACGAGTATGAGATTTCGCAGCAAGCAGTCAACGCAGCGGCGGAAGTAGGGCGTCTCGAGGTGCTGCGGTACCTATACGCGCACAGCAGCGTGCGCTGCAGTCTGGAGGCTCTGAACCGAGCGGCTACGAAGGGCTTCACGAACATTGTCCAGCTGATCGTCGAGAATCAGAGCGAGGATGTCAGCCATGATGTTGCGATCAACGGTGCGGCTGAACATGGTCAGCTGGAAGTGGTGAGGTTCTTCATCGAGAACAACATTCGAGTCGACGAGCGCAGCCTCGTCATCGATGTTGCGGCGATGAGCGGCCACTTGGAGATCATCAAGTACCTTCACGAGAAACGCCCTCAAGGTTGTCCAGGCCGCGCGTTGGGCGAAGCAGCAGCATACGGCCACTTGGAGATCGTGAAGTTTCTGTACCAGCATCGAACCAAGGGTCGTGAGCAAGAAGCATTCAGTCGCGCAGTCCAGAATGGCCACCTCGAGGTCGTGAGGTTCCTACATGAGCAATCCGCACTCGAGCGCTCCTTAGCCACGGGCGACGAGGTCGTTGCAACTGGCTCCGATGACGTCGAGACAGTCCCACTCGATGCTTCTTGCCTCCTCATCGACGTTGCTGCTGCAAATGGCCACCTGGAAGTCGTCAAGTACCTCCACGAGAACTACTCCCACGAGTGTTCGCATCGAGCGATGAGTGACGCGGCTGCTAATGGACATTTGGACGTAGTGGAGTTCCTGCATGAGAACCGCACCGAGGGCTGCGCTCCTGATACACTCGACTGTGCGGCTCGGAAGAACCATCTCGAGGTCGTCAAGTTCCTGCGTGAAGTCTACTCACTCGAGTGTTCGGCAAGTGCATTCGACGACGTCGTTGCGAATTGCTCCCTCGCACTGGTGAAAGAGCTGATAAGCCAAAGGCAGAACGAGGGATGCTCAGCAGAGGTAATCATGCGAGCGCTCACGAATGGTCGCAGCAACGTCGTCCGGTTCCTCATTGGCTTTCCTATCCAAGGCGATGTCGTCGCGCTCCTAACCTGCGCCGCCTCACACAGCACGGTGCGCCTCGTCAGGCAGTTCCATTCGCGGCTCCAAGAGGGCGAGTCCGCCTACGAGGCAATCAAGGGTGCAGTAAGTCGAGAGGATTACTCGCGGTATGATATCATCCGGTTTCTCTGCCAGAACCAGGAGCGCGAGGCTGTGAGCTTCCTAAAGCAGGCAGTCGCCAAGTCCGATCTCGTCGTTGCCAAGTGCGTGCGGGACTATTCAAGCGTGGGGGAGCTGGTTGAAGCCGAGAAGAGCGCTATCGAGCACGGCGAGTTGGAGATCGCTGAGCACCTCGCTCGTCACATCGAGGCGAGAACGGCCACCTAGGATCGAAAGCGTCGAGGGACTAAGGCCAAACGATGGTGCAAGATCGAAACAACATGGAGGATGAGTCACCTCGAGTGCTCTTTGGAAAACCCATCCGTGATGAGGACGCGCAGTCGAGGCGGTGTCGTTCGGTATCCGTGAGGCTGGCGAGGGGTTCTGGGTCCACTCCAAAGGTGCATGCAGCATGGCTCACAGTGTACCTGTTATTAGAGTATGCCTTCTTTTTCGGGAAGCTGTGTGAGCCAGTCATGCCAATCAAAACAGGAGGAGAGATGGCTACATGTCCCAGTCATTAAAGCGAGGTCGTTATTTGTACGACGTCACTATCTTCACCCCGCTCTATTTCTCCAAAAACGTTTCAGTCTCTCTGTGATACCACATCGAGAAGGGGGATGGCAGCGAGCAGCACGGCCGCGGCAGACCTGGACGCCTACGGCTTCGTGGAGAACGGCGTGCCCATCGCGCGGTACCTGCGCAGCCCGAATACCGGGTGGGAGTTTGCGCTGCACACGCGTGCGTCGCCGCCGCCGCTCTTCGTGGACGTCGACCGCTTCGCGCCGTTCCGCGACACGAAAATCCCGCTGCTGCTCGATGCGGTCGCTCGTATCCAGCGGCGGTCACGGGAACTCGATGCGTTCCCTACAGCCAAGGCCGACTTCTGGGCCGCGATCTTCCCATCGCACAGCAGACCGAGCGATTTGCAGCTGGGCGTTGAGAAGTGGATGATGGAGGCGCAGGCGTTCCCGCACATTGTGCTGAGCTTCCACCAGATGCGGATCACGAAGGCGCGGCTCGACATGCTGCTCGAGTTCATGACAGTGGGCAACACTGAGACTGATAGCCCGTCTCAGTGGGGACACAGTGCTGATCATGAGGGAAGCGAAGCAAATCTGCCGTGTCCATCGATCGGGCTCAAGTTTACGCAGTGCGAGGTCTTTGGCACCGATTCGCTCAAGCTGCTGCTCGCGTTCCTGGATGCGCTCTTCGTGGTGGACGTGGCTGGCGCTGCACGCAAGCGGAGGTTTACGGTTCGGTCGCTCAGCTTGAGCAACAACCAGATGAACGCCGAGCAGCTGGTGCTGCTGACCAAGTTACTCGAGAAGAACCGGCGCGTGTATCGCATTAAGGAAATCGCGCTCAACGACATTTTCTTCTCTCGGGAACGCGGCAGCGACGAAGCGGACCGGATCACGTCGCTGCTCGGTGTCATCTTTAACAAGAACCAGTCCTCGAGCTTGCCAGGTCTGGATTCCCCACCTGAGTCTGATTTGTTAGTACTGAAGCGCGTGTCGTTCGACCACTCTTCTCTTCGGCTGCAGCACTTTGCTGCCATGTGCTCGGCGCTGCGCTACGGGTGTCCCGTGGAAGAGCTGTCGCTACTATCGACGCTGAACCGCGTGAGTGCTGGAGACCGACAGCAGTGCTGGCGGTGGCTCGCGTTCGCGCTCTTTTACCCTCGCTCCAAGCGCCACCACGAGAGCTCGTTCCACCTCAAGAAGATCGACTTGTCGCGGATTGAGCTGCGCGTCGCAGACGCAAAGGCGATCAAGAGCACGCTGGCGGACCCTGCATCCGAGTTGGTGTACAACGGGAGTAGAGAGAAAGGGCAAGCGGCGGAGCCCGTCAGTATGTGTCGAGTACAGAAGGGTGAGTTCGTACACGAGAGTCCAGCTGTCACCTCAACGTGCATTGCGACCATCGACCACAACGACTATAAAGAGCTGGAAGTGCTCGTGCGAGACGACAATGGCTGGACCTGCGTTGTCGTCCCTGGCTTCGGTCTCGGATGGATACAAGCCAGCCGAGTCGATGGCCAGCTCGACTGCGACAGAAGCAGCTACGATCCTCAGATCGACAACCTGTACGAGCTGACGATCCACCGCCTCTCATCGAAGAAAGCTCCGATCTCAACGCTCCTCGAGTGCGTTGGCCGGCATCTCAGTCTTCTGAGTCTCAAGTACAACATGGTGGACATCGCTGCCATCCAAAAGCACTGTGTGAACCTGAAGCACCTGGATCTCGAGGGCTGCAGCTTTCAGGGTAGCAGGGTCACGAAAGAACTCGTCTTTGGAGGAGCTCACCGCCCGTTTTTCAAGCGGCTGGTGTCGCTGAATCTGAACGACACCGAGTTTAGCGATGACGACGTTGCCAGGCTGGGTGAGGCATTGCTGGAGGAGCACGACAGTCCACCAGCAGCAGCTCTGCAGGAACTTCGAATTACCAGCAGTGCCTTGACGTTCGAAGGCTACGAGGGGATCCACACGATGCTGATGGGGAGTAAGACGCTGGTAGTCGTGGAGCTCGTGGACCCACGCCAGCATTTGCCCAGCGCAGAGCTGTTCCAGCTGTTTGAGCATTCGCACCAGGGCGAGTTGCTGGCGATTCAAGGAGCCATCCGCAAAAAAGCAGCGTTTCTGAGTGTTCTCACGCACGACGAGTCGGTAACGTTGCCATCCTCAAGATCGTCGCTGGACGCGAATGTGGTCGCGACGATCTTTGAGTTCGCGGGAACTCCTGTACACCGACGGGTCATGTGGCGCGCGTCTTCCGACGGCGATTACTGAGGAGACTGGTGGGGAAAAGGGCGAACAGAACATAGTGAACGTTTGAGGGTTTGCTACTCGAGCGGGACGTGCTAGTTGCTCGAGCAGACTCTCCGAGAGTCCAGCAGGAGCAGCAAAATCGCTGCATCATAGGCGAGCGAGCTGAGACTAAAATGCCTTCCGACCGAGCTCCCGAAGTTTGACGAGGATTAAAGTGCAGAGGTATCGAGATGCGAGTCGCTCACCCACCATGCTCCACCAAAAGATACTTCCCGTATATTGTATTTTTTCTGTATGCATAGATCTTAGCATAAAACGAGGATTGGAGATGGTCCAGAAAATGATGTCGCTTGTGTGCTTTCACAGTCGAAAGCGAAAGAGACGAACGTGACGATGGGCGAGAGCATCCACGCAGCTACTGGCGTCGCAGACGACCTGCTCGCGCTCGTGGACGAGCTCCCGTCGCTCTTCGCGGATCCAGATGAGCAGGAGCAGCAGCTGATGCTGATGCTGGACGACGGCGGCAATGCGTCACACGCAGAGCCGATGCAGCAGCAGCCGATGCTGTCGCCGTCGATAGTGCCCGGCGGCGGTCTGCGGCTCGCCCCATCATCATCAGCGCCGTCGCTGAGCGCGGAGGAGATCTCGGAGCTCCTGCGCGACATCGACGGCGGTCCTGGTGGTGCCGGTGAGTCAGGTGGGATCGGGCTAATGGAGCAGCAGCTACAATCACAGCGGCGAGCGCTTGTACCCACTCAACAGCCTGGCGCCAGTGCAAAGCCGAATCGAAAGAAGAGCAAGGGCGCGACGCACAAATCCAACAAGGCGCGCGACGGCCGCAAGGAAGAGATCCTGCTGCTGCACAAGACCGTGTTCGAGCTCGAGAGCCGACTCGACATGCTCAAGAAGCAGTCGAACGACGAGGAGACACAAGAGCTCAGCAACAGTAATCACATTGCCGGCCGCCGTCACAACAGACGGCCAGCACCCCGACTGCTCTTAGCTCACAATCACAATGGGCGAGATCCAGATGCCGAGCTCCAGGACGCGTGGCGGGAGATCGCGCGCCGCCAGTTCGACCAACGGGACGCCAGCGAGCGCGAGAACATCCGCCTGCGGCTCGTGCTCGAGAGCCAACTGAAGGTCGCCAAGAGCCTCGAGAAGTTCCTGATGCTCAAGGCGGCGTCCACCATGGTAGGTCAACTTGGATCCTGCACACTGCAGCCCGATATTGTATTGACCCTGTGGTGT
Organism: Globisporangium polare; assembly: GCA_023333845.1. Taxonomy (NCBI): domain Eukaryota; phylum Oomycota; class Peronosporomycetes; order Pythiales; family Pythiaceae; genus Globisporangium; species Globisporangium polare. The sequence goes on along the minus strand of JAASFQ010000240.1, from coordinate 24,557 downwards.
TCTGCATCATGCTATATAGGAGCTCTCAAGGAGCGTGGACGTTCGACACCGCCACTACTACCGCATCCCACGAGACAGCAACCTCTCGAACGATCCGAGTGACGCCGAGATCTTCCAGGAGCTGTTTACTGGCATCGAGCAATCGCTCGCTGAGGTGGATGCGGTCTACGAGGCTAATGGTCTCGCGCGCATGGAGACGACACAGATGAGCGCCCAGATGCGCCTTGACCCGGCGACCGGCATGCTCGTCGAGGTGTGTGCTGCCAAAGTGCTGCCGTTTGGCGTTCACGAGACGGGCGAGGCGGTGTGGGGCCACTGCATGTTTGACAAGCAGAGCATGCCGTCGCGGTGCTACTCGTACCATTCACACAAGGTATGTTGTACATAGTCGGCTTAGTTCGATAAAGGTGCTAACTGTGCTGGTTTATCGATGTTATTGTATGTGGCTGTGTGGCTTGACAGAGCACAACTGGTGCGACAGAGGACACGATCATCGAGGACTTTGCGCTCGAGCTTCACGCGAAGAACACGCGCGCGAGCTTCCGTGTGCGCCAGGTCATGCGCCGCGTGGTCGAGGACGAGCGGGTCGTGGTCGTGTGGCGCTCGTTCTTCGACCCGACCGAGTTTTCGGAGCAGCAGCTCTCGCACATACGCTTTCTCGAGAAAGGCTACGTCGTCATCCGCAAGTCGTCCGCATCGTCGACGTCGTCATCAGCAAGAGCATCAGCCTCACCACACAGGCCGGGCGTGACGCTGCTTCAGCCGTGCTACATCATCTACCCGCACTCCACCACCCATGGCGGGGATCTCACGGAAGAAAGCGACAGCGTGGTTGACGCGATCGCAGACTTCATGCTGAGCTCGACGGTGACGAACGTCGCAGACTCGCACCAGATGGTCGAGAATATGCTGCTTCAAGAGGCGCTTCGCCAACAGAGCAGACTCGTCGCTCCGCGTGCGCTTGGAGATACGTTTGTCGTAGACGTCTGACCGATTTGCTCCATTGACCGGGATTAAGTGATTGAAGAGATGGACTTCGCGTTGTCTACCGCCACTGTTTGGGGTGCACATGGGTGCATGACGAGGCTCATCAAAGATCGCGTGGAAATGGACTGGGGAACGGAAGGAGCGACCCCCATTTGTGGGTAGATCTGTGGGCGCTCATCCAGGGTCTATCCATTGTCGCAAACGTCATGCATGGCAAGAAAGAACCCGAGAAGACAAGAGCTATTTTATCCAGCAAACGCAGAAGTCGGTCTTTCACGGAGTGTGAAGACCAGTATTCGGAAGTTGGGTCCGACCGAAACACAAGCTGCGCTCTTGCAGCGCGAACGAGGGCATCTTCGACTGTGTCTGTGGCATCTTCCGGTGCAAGAAGAGCGGAGTGGGGTGTTGTGCTTCGACGTTTTTCTGTCAGGAGGTGGTATCCCCGATTCAAGTCGCAGGGACACGAACCAGCACTCACGTAAAATGCAGCCTGAGTGCTGGTCAACTGGGTTGCTTTTCCTCTCGCGGCCGGAAAAAAAGAGGGAACGCAGCGAAGAAGCGCTTGAGATCTTGACCAGCGCTGCAGGGAACAGCCAAACGCAGTCAATGGCCGCGCGCACTGAGCGAGGCGCTGTCCCAACGGCGTCTGGGCCATCGACAGCAGCCCTGGATGCTGCCACCCACGCGGGCGTTGCTGTGTTGGGTTCTCGCGCGCTCTGGGACGTCGTCACCAGCTTCATGGCCGGGTACCCGCTCGCGGTGCACACGTTCTACCAGACAAGCGACCCCACGACCCTGCAGATCGCGTACGGGAGGTGCGTGGGCAATAGCCAAGTCCTCGTCGGCTCACTCACGCGACGAGGTCTGCTGCCACACCTCGCGATCGCAGCCAACGACCCAGAGATGCTTGCGAGGCTCCTCGAGCTGTCCAACCATCCACAGTATCAACGCGACCGACAGCTCAGTTTCAAGAAAGTGATGCGCTGCGCTGTCCTGCTAAATCGTGTGGACATGCTAATCGCCATGGACACACTGCGAGCTGGTGATCCAGACTGTGAGTGGGAGCCCAATCTCATGCGGGTCGCTCTCGAGCGTGAAGACCCCGACCTGCAAGTGCTCGACTGGCTGGTCGCTCGCGTTCCCCTGAAGACCAACAGACTCTTTCAGCGAGATATGATTCTTCCTATCACGCAAGACGACGTCGAGTGTGTCCGCTGGCTGCACGAGCACAAGCTCAAGATCTCAAAGCTGGCGATCGATCGAGCAGCAAAAGGAGGACACGTCGACGTCCTGCGGTACTTCTACGAGCACAGCGGCAAGCGCTGCAACCGTGCGGCACTGGACCACGCGGCTGGAGTTGGCGACCTGGAAGTCGTGAGACTTATCGTTGCGAACCAGACGAAAGAGATCAGCCAGAACGCGATCAACTGGGCAGCTGCCTATGGCCGCTTGGACGTGGTCAAGTACCTCGTCGAGAGCAACATCCAGCACGACACGCCTTATGCGATCGACTCAGCAGCGGCAAAAGGAAACCTCGACGTCGTCAAGTATTTGCACGAAGTCCAGTTCAGCGGCTGCACGGCTCGAGCGATGCACGATGCGGCGGTGCACGGCCACTTGGAAGTTGTCAAGTTCCTGCATGCAAACCGCACCGAGGGCTGCTGTCCCGATACGTTGGATCGCGCTGTTCGGAACGGGCATCTGGAGATCGTCAAGTTCCTACATGAGCATTACGCTCTCGAGTGTACGACCGGCGCGTTCGACCGAGCTGCAACGAACGGACATCTGGACGTCATCAAGTTCCTCTTTCACGAGCGAGGAGAGCGCTGCACAGCGAGTGCGACAAGCTGGGCGGCGAAGAGAGGCCACTACGACGTCGTGAAGTTCCTCTGCGAGCAGAACTTGGACGCGGATATCGTGGCTGCTCTGAAGAGCGCAGCTTCACGAGGTCATCTGGAGATTGCGAAGCTTCTCCACCCGCGACTGCAGTCTGGAGAGTCGGCCTACGACGTGTTGGAAGTCGCAATGCGTCAACATCGCCCGATTGTGAAATTTCTCTGCGAGAATCAAGAGCGCGAGTCGGTGAGCTTCTTGCAGCAAGCAGTGGCCAAATCTTCGCCTGGGGCTTTGCGCGCTGTGTGGCAGTACGCGAGCGTGAAAGAACTCGTTGAAGCGCAGACAAGTGCTGTGCACCAGAACAGCCTGGATGTTGCTGCTCTGCTTGAAAAAAGCGTCTGGATCAAGAGAAGGAAAGCAAGCGGCCAAGCTCCAGAAGAAGAAAGAAGAAGAAACACGACGTAGCTGGAACTGCGAAGCAACTTGAGATGCGCACGAATCCTCTCAATAAAACATATACCTGCAACGAAGAAGTCGGTTGTCCAGAAAAAGAGGACACCGATGAGGCCATCACTCGCAAATCCGTGACAAATGACTGGCGGGAGAAGCATTTTCGCAAACAACTCCAAGCACGATGGACGAGCCTGCAGAGCACAGTGGAGGCGCGACATCCCCGCCAGCGACGACACCAGCAGCTGCAGACCCGACGCTGCCAGAAGAGCGCGCCATCCACGCTGGCGTGTTTGTGCTCGGCAGCCGGGTGCTCTGGGACCTCATCACGGGCTTCGTGGCCGGGTACCCGCTCGTCGTGCACACGTTCCAGGAAAGGCAGAGACAAGCGTGTCGGCAGGCTTGACGAAGATGGAGTATTGCTGCACCTCGCGATCGCGGTGAACGACCTGGCGATGTTCAAGTTGATGTGTAAGCTTGAGAGGCTGAATCCTGTCTGCAAGGACGACGGAAAGCTCCGACCCAGACAAATGAGGCGCTGCGCAGTGCTGTACAGCCGTGTGAGCGTGCTGGCATATCTGGACGAACAGAAGGAGAGTGACCTACTCTTCTAAAACTGGGAGCCGAATCTCGTGCGCCTCGCTGTGCAGCGTGTGGATCCAGATCTCCAGGTTCTCAAGTGGCTCAACGGAGAGCTCCCCCAAGACCCGTACCCGCTCCAGTCGAAAGATTTGCTGTTCCACACGCAGCGAGGCGATCTCACGGTTGTGCACTGGGTTCGAATCAACCGTTTGCCAACCAAGATGCAACAGACCAGCCTCCCAATGACAAAAGAGTAGACGCTTCTCCTCCTGGCCTTCCACGCCCACCGGCCCGTTTCCGCAGATACATACCACTGCAGAGTGCATGGGCCGGGTGAATTCAAGCTTCTCTTCGTCTTTCTCAGGATTCGCCCAACGTGCTCGGACTTCAGTTTGAATAGCACCCAGTCGCTGGCAGTTGTTGCATGGTGCAGCAGCAACTCACCTCCATCTATGAGCTTGTCAGCTCGGCAATCCGCGTTGCTGTTGCCTGGAGCTCATGGAAGACCATCACGTGTGGCTCCGTCTGCTTGTCCGAGTCTTCGCACCGGTTTCGCTTCGGTTTTCCGTCACGTCAGATTCTGTCGTGAAAATAAACAACAACAAAAACAAAACAGGAATCGTCTCAGTGTCAATTAGCGAGTGCAGCACCTCCAGCGCGCAATGTGCGGCACCCTCACAAGAGCAGCTGCCACGGCGTCGCGCCTGAGTCGCTGGCATGCGCTCCGCAGCGTCGCTCCGCAGCGGCTCTTCAGCGCCTCCATCTGCGTCCCCAGCGCCAATCACCGCTCTCTCGCTGTCTACAAGGGTGCGCGCAGTTTCGCCTCGCTGGCAGATGTGATCCCGAGAGCGATACTGTCGGCGCCACGCGAGCACCGGCCGCCTCCACCGCCGCTGCCTGCGCCAGAGCTCTTCCATTTGCAGCGCGAGAACTGCTCGATCGAGTACATTGACATCCAGCAACCAGCGATCGCGAAGGACACCAGCGACGGCAAGAAGGCGACGTTCGTGCTCGTGCATGGCGCTCCGGGCACGTACAACGACTACCGCCACATCATCCCATTGCTCCAGCAGCAACACGACAAGCTCAGCGTGCGCATCATTGGTGTCAACCTGCCGGGCTTTGGTGGCTCAGTTGTCAACGAGAAGCGGTACTTTGAGCAGATCAGCGCGCTTCCAGCGGCCAAGCTGACGCTCCAGATGCTTCAGGAGCTGTGTGCTCCAGAGGAGAACGTTTTCCTCATGGGTCACTCATTTGGAGCACACGCGGCGATCAACATCGCGGCTTTCAATCAGAATTCAAAGCAAGAGACCAGCAACACGAACAAGCAAGCGCTGAACGTCAAGGGCATGGCACTGTTGGCGCCCGCGGGCTGCCGTCCTCATCGTGTGCTGCGTCCCAAGCAGAACGCCGTCATCATCGACTTGCTGCGCTCGTCCATCCCGCTTGTCCCAGCTCTGTTAACGCAAGCGATCAAACTTCTGTACACCAAGCTGCTCGGGTTCTCGAGCGATTTCCCCGCCAGTCACTTCGTCGCCGGCATCGTGCGTGCTGGGACAACGGACTTTGCGGTGATCACGGACCACGTGCACGCTACAAAGGACACGACGCCGGCGCTCCTTGCGTGGTCCAAGAGCGACGAGTACATGGAAGAGGCGATCCCGCAAGAGCTCGCGAAGCTTTGCCATCCGATGGGGCCTCGTATAGCGTTCGCAGGTGGCGGCCACAACATCCAGAAGACGCGTGCGGACGTCCTCGCGGTCGAAGTCGTTCAGTGGGTCTGCAACGTGCTCACTGACAGCGACGACGGGAGCGATACCAAGGAGAATAAGGGCATTGTGGAGCAGCCCTGAGTGCAGTTCTTGTAGCGTATGTACGTGATGAACTAGAACATAGAGCTGTTGGACTAACAACATAGACACAAACCTCAATAGAGCAACGAGCAGAGACAAGAAGATGATGTAGAAATGATCGCTGTCGCGTTAGAGCCATAGCTCCCCCTTGATGCTAGGTGATGTTCGCTTGGATGCGCCAGAGGTGCGTTTGCGACGAAATGTATTCGCTCGTGCGAGGATGGCGTTCTCAAAGATGCCAACAACCACACAGCGCTCGTTGAGCGTATACGCGATGTTGAAGCCGAAGCTCTGGTCGTTCTGGAGATGACACCAGGCGAAGATGAAGACGACGACGAGGACAATAACGAAGAAGTCGAAGGAGATGACGACGGTAACGAAGAAGAGGATGGCAAGGAAGAGTGAGGCTGCGCGCGAGCTGTAGGATTGGTGCAAATGCAATAAGAAGCTGGTGGCCTCTCACCCGCTTCCTTGCTTTGTGTTGGAGACGCTTGGAAATGGGATCCTACTCTCGGCCATTGATCTCTTTGTAGAATTGCGCGACAAACGTCTCCATGAACGCGTGGCGCTCTTCTGCGATGCGCCTGCCAGCGTCCGTCTTCATCCTCTCGCGGAGCTTGAAGAGTTTCTAGCGCACAAGACAAGATCACAATAGAATTCAGCGGATGCTGTCCTTGATTCGACGGAATCGACCAGGTGGAGGCGATAGGGAGTGTTACCTGATAGAAAATGTCGATCGAGGCGCTCGCCTGCTGCATGTACTGCTCCTGAGTGATGTCTGTATCCGTTGGAGGCTCGCGGGAGTCATAGAGCGCTCTCTTGACGTGACCGCCGTAGGTGAAGCAGCGCGCGACGCCGATCGCTCCGATGGCGTCCTGTTGTCAAGCAGTCAGCAGAACACACAGCTAGTGAGTGACAACCGAAAGAGCGAACCAGGCTCTCCTCTGGGCACGCACCAAGCGGTCAGCGTCTTGAACGCAGCCAAACTCCACCGTGGCTTCTCGCTGCTGCTGGTGGGCAGTGTTGACTAGCAAGTGTTAGCAAATGCTTCAGTATGATCCGGACGAAAAACAGATCGCCCGAGCTTGAGTTCGCCCACCGGTTGACCGCCGAGCTCTTCTTTGAACCCCAGGTTATCGATGATCGCCATCACTCGTGCGATCGTCTCGCTTGGGACGTTCTGCGATTCGAGGAAGTGCAGCGCGCGCACTGTGGGACCGTCCTCGGTCTCGTACTTGTAGTCGTCAATGTCGTGCAGCAGCGCTGCCAGGTCGACGATCTTGAGGTTCTCCTCCGCCACGTTCTGAGATCAACGAGGCATTACACCACTGTTATCCAGGCGACCCATCAAGCAATACGTCGCTCTCGCATTGGTGGGCTATCCACGAAAAGCCTACGCGTACTATGCACCTCTTCTCTCGCGATGGCGCGAGCCAGCGTCCAGACGCGCTCGATGTGGGCCCAGTCGTGGGACGCGTCGTTCGCCTTGAACTGCTCGCGCACGAGCGCAGCAGTCGCCTGGATAAGCGGCGAGCTGGTCTCGAGCGCCACTAAGCTCATCGTGAGCAAAGTGCTGTGCAAGAAGACTTCTGAGGAAGTGAGCAAGTCGCCGAATGGGACACTCCGACTTTGGATTTGGACTGTCAATGAAGCGAAGCTCATCGCTCCTCACTTCGCTCCCGCCCAAAATACCAAGGTCGGCAAAGTTGTGGCGCGAAACTGGCCCGCTGCGGTAGTCATCCAAGAACACTCCTGCTCAGTTCCGAGAGCCAAGATACTGAGCTCTGGGATGTTGCTTGTCTCCATAGTTGTATTCGAAAGTGTACTCAATAACTTCGATCACTCGCGCCCCAAGGTTGCGATCGACGACACCATGTCGCTCAGCTTCACCTCGACGAAAGCCTCGATGGAGACGGCAGCCATCTCGTCCAGCACGCGAGCTTCCCAGATGCTCTCGGCCATCGCTTCAGCCGCGACTGATCTCAGCACTCCACCAAGCTCGGCATCGTACAAGTCGTCACTTTGCTTGCGGTCAAAGTACTCGACGACCATCTCTTCCAGCACTGTTTGTGCGGCACGAGTCCAAGGCACCACACAAAATCCCATAAGTTCGGTGTTGTTCCACACGGACAACTGAGCACCAGCAGCAAAAGTCGAAAGCCGCTGTTACCTTCTGGGAGCAGCTCCGTCTGCAGTTCCTTGAGCCACTCGTGCAGAAAATCGGTTGCGATGGCGACAGAGGGCGTCATGGACGCTCGCGTGAGGTCGATGCGCGTTGTCATGTACTCTTTCACCATGGAGTCCAGCGTACTCTGTCAAACAGCCGATAAGTGGGAGACCCAGCGTTTAAGGAAGTGGTCACGGATAGAGCGAAGACACGGGAAGTAGGGTTCATTACCTGGAACACCTCGAGGATGCATTCATCGAGAGCCTCGTTCATGAACTTCGAGAGTACTGCATCAGCAACTGATTCGAGCAGCTCCTGCTTGTCCTTTGCTGCGTCAAGAGTCTGTTCACGAATGAAGCGCCGAGCCAATAGTGCATTGTCAGCCAAGAAACGAAGACCTCTGGGCTACTAGAGTGGGAACGAGCTCTCGAGATGACCTACCTCTGTATGTCTCGTCTTGAGAGATTCGATCAGACATGCAGGGACGAGGCTGATCTTGAGCTCTTCAATGATGAACGCCTCCAGGAACTCGTTGGCGCGCAGCAGCAGTCGATCCAGCTGCAGCTTCCGGTTGACCCTTCGCCGGCGATAGAATCGGTACTCTTGCTTTGTACACCAGAAATGCAATAAGCAGAAACGAGCAATTCCATCGATCAGCAAAGAGATCGAGAATGCCGGCAGAGTCATTCCTACCTGGATGATAGCAGCCGCGCTATGCTGAAGACGCGACATGGCCGCGATCGAGCGGAAGCGCTGGTTTCGGATCGAAGCCTCCGCCTCGACGCGCTCGTCCCCCCAGTCGCTGCTGCCACTTCCACTGCTGCTGCTACTGCTACTGCTACTGGAGTGCCGATGCCGCTTTGCACTTGATCGCTTCATAAGCCAAGACAGCATCAGTACGAGAGCCTTCCTATGCCGAACTCCTCGTGAATAACGTACCTCGGTGTGTCTCCTAGTCCTCATTGGCTGAAGGTGTCCTCGTCCATAGGCGCCATGCTGCTGCGGTGGCTCCATGAAGTACGGTGGCGGCAGGATCGGAGGCAGGTACACGAACTGGACTGGGTCTGCCTCTTTATATCGCAGCTTCTGGTGGTGAGGCTGGTGTCTGCGGTGCTGAACATGTAGACGACGCTGAGCTCCATCATCATCATCATTCCGGCGCCCAAGTCCCTCGTGTTCAACACCAGAGCCGCGGTACTGCTGGCCGCCGCGGTACCGTCCGAGGTCTCGCTCAGGAGTCTGACGATCGTGTGCTCTGCAGTAATCCCCGTAGTGATCGCCGTAGCCACCAAACTGGCTTGCGCCGTGGCAATAGTACTGGGCATGAGCGGCCTTCGTGTCGGCATAATGAGCATCGCTCCAGTGGCGAGGAGCTCCGTGGTGACGGAGTGGCGCCAGCTTCGCCTCTTGCTTGCGGAGGTGGTGAAGATGCCTGGTGCTGCGGTAAAACAGAGACAGGAGAGACAAGCAAGCAGGAGCTGTGGTTGGTAGACAGCATGGGCTTAATGACAAACGCAGTGACCGCGTTGGCGACGTGGAGCGTACCTCCTGGAGGACATGGCTTCAAACGCGTCCTGCGCGTGGCTGATTGCTTGATCGAGCGACTGATTGGCGTGGTCTGTCTGTCCGGGCTCTGCGCTGGTGTTGAAGCGCCTTCCCCATCATTAGCCAACGCGAGTATAAAAAGACCATGGACTCATTTGAGGTTTCGATCGGCCTTCCAAAATGATTGCCTCCCGCAAACAGGATGTTTGTGCGTACGACTCCTGCTTGTAAATGCTTGAGCCAGCTACAAGGGTCATTTAAGGACGATATTCTCCCCATCACGGAAGAACCAGATTGGAATCGAGTGTGGTGCTCTCTCGCTCACTCACGAAGCGCTCAGTGGGCCAAGCGCGCGGCGATTGGTCTCGAGCGAAACACGAAGAAGAGCAGCGTGTTGGCATGGAAGCTCAAGCTGACTGCTGTGTTTGGCTCACGCGAAACCGAACGGGGGCCAAACTGGAGTGTATGTATGGAACGTACTCCTGCTGCTGCGTGGTGGCGATGAATATGCTAAATATGGAGATAAAGACACTTCTTCTCGCTGCTGCTTCTCTTCATGGGGCCGCTCGGCGTGCTCGACAGCAACTGGATGGCGCGAAGACTTCCTTCTTCAAGACTTGTTGATAAATGACTATGGTATGGTATGATAGGGTGGGGGGCTTGACGGGGGTGGGCTTGCTTAAATACACGCGACGCGTGGCGCTGCGACGGAAGAATCATCTCAGCATGGCGGCCGAGAGCACGAGGTCGAGCTCGTCCTTGTGCGAGCTGAGCTGCGGCAAAAAGCCGCCGAGCAGCACGAGCTGCTTCTGCAGCTGCGCCATGCTCGGGCTATCCAGCAGCTTCACCGACTTGAGCAGCACGTGGTGCGCGCGCTTGGCGACAAACTGGATCGCGCTGCGGTCCACGGGCGAGTCGCCCAGCGCGATCACCTGCTGCTTCTTGGAGAACGCGCTGGGCACCTCGGGCGACGACGCCTGCGCCGCGCTCAGCAAGATGTCCGAGTACGCCGCGATCTTCCACTCGACCGGCTCGCCTGGGTACAGCGCCTCGTACTGGGCGCGCGCCGAGACGATCGTCATGTGCTGCAGCAGCGGGAAGACGCTCGGCAAAAAGCGCTTGCACGAGCGCTCGACCCAGCCGTGCGCGCCGTTCGTGACCACGAAGCACTCGCCGCCGCCCAACTGCAGGCACGTGCGCAGGAACGCGTCCACCTGCTGCGTGAGGCTGCTCAGCTGCTGCTGCTGCGCCGGCGCGAGCGCGAACGGCGCGCTCTCGTCGCCGAAGCCCAGCATCGCCAGGTGCGTGTTCGGCAGGATCGTGTCGTCCCAGTCGAGCACAATGACTGCAAGAGGATACCGTAAATAGACAAGACAGGCGTCAGACAAACAGGTTTAACAAACCAAGCAAGCACAAGCTGTTGTCCGTCCACACGCCTGCTTGCGTGTCGGCCGATGGCACGCGGGCGTGAGCGCCGACGAGACAGCCAAACAAGACAAGGTTGCTTCGGAAACGTACTTGGCTTGGAGGCGTCCTTCGTCTTGCGCGTGACGGCGGGCGGCGCGAGGGCGAGCGGGTAGATGGCCATGCTATCGCTGTGTGTGTGTGTGTGTGTGTTGTGTCTCTTGCTTGTGTTCGTGCTTGCTGGAAGGCAAGTGTTCCTCGTGTGTTGTTGCTGGCGAGACGCTCGCGAGAGTTGGTGGTGGCTGTTCTGCGCTCGCTCTTCTCCTTGTGCTCGATTGATCAGATCTGTCTGACCGCCGTTGCTGCTGTTGTTGCTGTGGGAAAGCAAGCAGGAGCGAAAGGGGAGGAGGCGCTTTCGTCGTGTGTCGGTCGGGGCGACAGGGGATCGCAAAAAGTTGCACCTGAGTTAAATTGGTAAATTGGGCGTCCGGTGAAAGCATACCGACTTTCATACAAACGAGAGATCTTCCCAAAGCGTTGCCAAGGGGAAACGAAGAAAAAAGCGCTCGACGGATAGGGCTTCAAGTTCCACTGCGCTTTGGAGAAAATCGCGCGATTTCCAGACACGACGGACGCAAAAGAGACACGAGAAGAGCAAGAGGATGCGCTCAGGTCGACGAAGAAAGAAGAGCGACCTCTCCAACTTGATATTCTTGCTTTTGCAGAGGCCTTGGCACAGAAGGACGAGATACATGCACACTGTGACTGTGTGGCTCTGGTCGGATTTTGTTGTCGCGTCGAGCCGCAGTCCGAGAGACAATCTGCGCGATCGGTGCTTCGATCGCAGTTTTTGCCGACATCGAGACAGCGCAGTCTCCACCGACGACGACGGCGCATACACACCACGCGCAGCTGAGCTGCTGCAGCTCGCCTCTCCCGATCATAATAGACTGCGTGCCCCCACCACAAAGACGCAAAAGCATGGGCTGTGGCGCGTGCGGTTGACACAATCCAGCCATTCTGCTGTGGCTCTATCCACGTTCTCGTCGCAGGACACTTTTTTGTCACAGACTCGTGCGCCAAAGGACATGGGAACTGGGTCTTCGCCTTCAATGTTTCGGGTGGCTTTTCTGCTTGGGCGTCGTGAGCGAGAAGAGAACTGCTCAGCATCGACAGCCATTTGGTTTCACACGCAAATGAAGATGGATGGCTGCTTGGTTCCTTTGGTCCGTTTCCGTCGCATCAGGACCGCGCGGACGGCCGGCTTCGGCATTGCCGCACGCGTCAGTCGGTCTCGTGCAAGGCGAGCGCGCGCAAGTCGTTCGGCTGCCTTGCCTCCTTGCTGCTCGGCAAGCAGCACCAACAACATCAGTCTCGATGTGTGTTGAACTTGCGCACGCAGCTGAGCGCTTGCCCAAATGCGCTCTCCCTCTAAAAATCTACCCGCACGTGTGTGCCGCAGTCGTCAAGCATTTTGTCGTTTGGCAGCATTCTGTCCACCGCTCATGGCGCAAGACCACATGACGGGCGTCTTCTCGTCGTGGTCGCGTGCGTGGGTCCGCAAGCCGGCACGTGGCGCTCTGTTGTTGGCTTGCTTGCGCGTGTGGTTCTTGTCCAGATCTCGAAAGGTCGGATCTGACCCTTCGTCAGAACCGAACCATTTGAGTGGAATTTATTTCGGGTGCTCTGGAAACATCTATTCTGGGTGCTCCGTGGACCCGACATCCAAAACCCGACGTGAGCTCCACGTGGAGAGCTCCAATCAGGCGTGTTGAGGACGACACAGGAAAGGAAAAAGGACAACACACACTGCTCGCAAATGCAGCGAAACGAATGGCTGGCTGCGCGCCGGCGTGATGGATGTGGAGGCGCGTGGACGAAGGCGTGTGTGCATGTTCCCGATGCGTTTCTCTTGCTGCGAAGGGAGAATGTGGCTGGAATGAGTGATTGGGAGAGATGGGAATTGATGCTTCATCCATGGCAAGTCGTGAGCGAGATATGATGCACGCGCGGAATGGAAAGCGATTTGCATTTACGTTAAATAAACAAACACGCCCAGAGCCGCCACCGCCTTCCGCGATGCCAAAGCAGCAGCAGAGTTGTGAGCAGCGCTGGTCCCGTCCGCCGTGGTCTGGGTGCACAAGGTTTACTTGCGCACGACCTCCTCCTGCTTGGAGACGATCTCGTCGTGCACGTGGGTCTCGACGATGTACTCGTCCTCGTCGTCCGAGTCGTAGCCGCCGAGCAGCGACACGTACTCCTTGCGGCTGCTAACCGCGGCGCGCACGCGGGCCGCCACGAGGTCCTGGAACTCCTGGCGCAGACGGTTCTTCTCAGCCTGCTCGGCCGCGATGCGCTCGCGCTCCTTGAGGCGGTCCATCTCGTTGAAGCGCTTCTCGTACTTCTTGAGGTTCTTGACCACGCCAGCGTACTCCTTGTCCGAGAGCAGCGAGCGTGGGCGCGGGCGCCAGATGAACTGGTAGAACGAGTCCTTCTTCTCCTCGGTCAGCAGCTTGCCCTGGAACGTCCAGAGGTTGTAGCCGTTGTCCATCTGGAACTTGTAGTACGTGTTGTCCAGCGGCTGGCACACGGACGTGGCCACGACGCGGCCCGACGGGTCCCACTCCACGTGCGTGCACTTGAAGTGCTCCTGGACCGTGATGCTCTGCTTCTCGTCCGTGTCCCAGAACTCGAGCGAGCCGTTGATCTCGCCCAGGCCGGCCAGCACGATGTTGTTGCCGTGCGGCGACCAGTACACGTTGCTGCACGGCTTGTCCGTGAGCGTGTACAGCAGCGTGATCTCGTTGTTCTTGGCGCCGCCGTTCATGTCGTAGAACGACACGCTCAGTCGCAGGTTGCTCTCGCCGTGCACCGTCGCGAAGCGCGTGCCCTTGGGCTCCCACGCGAACGCCACGATCGTCTCCTTCATCTCGAGCATCTCCACGGGCACCAGCGGTTCGCGCACGCGGAACATCTCGAAGTTCGTGAAGAGCGTCTTCTTGGACTTGGAGTGGCGCGTCACCTTCACGCCCAAGAACGTGCCGTTCGGGTGCCAGTTCAGCTTGCACTCGCTCACGTTGAACAGGTTCTTCTGGCGGATCTCATTACGCGTCGGCAGCTCCACGAGCGACACGCGCGCGGGCACGTTGTTGCCCTCCGGCGCCCAGTAAGCCAGGATCGGGTCCGTGGGCGACCAGAAGAAGTCGTGCACGCCGTCCGCCTTGAGCGACTTCTTCTCCAGAAGCTTCATGGACGGCAGCTCGTAGATGCTGATCACGTCCTTGCCGCGCCGAGCGATGTACTGGTCGTTCGCGCTCCACTTGAACGGCGTCAGCAGGCCCTGCACCACCTCGTCCTTCTCGCCCGTCGGCTTGCCCGCGGGGAACGCGCGCAGCATCTTGCAAGTCTTGACGTCCCAGATGATGATCGCGTTCTCCGACTCCGTCTCGCTCAGCGTCAACAGGTACTGCTCGTTCGGCGAGAACACGGCGATCTTGACGTTCTTGTGCGCGAAGCGGCCCACCTTCTCGTACTTCTCACCGGCCCACAGCGCCAGACCCTGCGGGTGGAACGTCGCCAGGTACGTGCCGTGCGGCGACCAGAGCACGTACTGCGAGCACCACTGCTTGCCGTTCGTCTTCTCGCGCTCGCCGTCGTAGTCGAGCGTCGTCTCGCCCTTGTCGCTCCAGAAGATCTCGGTTTCAGTGCCGTGGCGCAGCACGAACATGTCGCGGCGCGCGCTGTCGGTCAGCCAGTTCTTGAGGTTCTTCGGCTCCACGAACTTCTCCGTCTTGGGCTCCACGAACGCCGCCGGCGTGCTGTTGAACTTGTCCAGGTCGCTGTACTTGTTCACGAGCAGCGTGTGGCGCTTGTCGAGCGCAAAGTTGTTGATCGTGCGCACGGCGTCGTTCGCGTGCGCCTCGAGCTCGTAGGCCACGAGCGCGAAGCCCGTGGTGCTACCGTTCTTGGCGAACGGCATGCTCAGGTCCACGACCGTGCCCACCTGCGAGAAGATCTTCTTGACCACGGCCAGCAGCTTGACGTGCTTGGCGCTGTCCACGACGGGAAGACCGCCCACCACGACACACATGGAGAAGTCCTGCAGGAAGTCGTCCTCGTCGTGCTTCTGCGCCGTCACGGCGTCCTCCTCCTCCTCCTCGCTCATGTAGTCGGCATAGTACTCCGCCTGCTTCTTGAGGCTCGCGAGCTTCTGCTCGTACGTCTGCGCTGGTGCCATCTTGCTTCCCTGCTTTCGTCGCTCAAAGTGACACACTATCTGCTGCTGGCGGAGATTGCCTCGGAGCCGCTCATTTTGGCTTGATACCAAAGTATCAAGGGGTGAGCCTCGAACGCGAGGTGCAATTCTCCACCAGCCATTCGCTCCCATTGAGTATCCCACAAAATAGGCAGAACAGGTTATCACTGTTGCAGTGGAAGCAGAACGAAATAGTAATTCACAAATATAGCCAGCCAGCAGCAGTGTCAAGCAGGCCGAGACAGCTCAAAACACGGAAGAGAGCGAGCGAGCATGGCAGCGAAAGCGACGTTCGTGTCGAGCCTGGGCAACGTGCTTCCTGCTGCTTCGTCTGCAGCTCCGTCGTCCGCAGTCGCATCTTCGTCCGCAGCGTCAACATCATCGTCGTCGTTCTTCTCGTCGTCGATCCAGTGGCCTCAGAGCAGTGGCGCGACTCGCAACCCATTCGGCTCGTTCGGTGTTGCTTCGTCTGCTGTGTCGTCAGCGGGTGGCGCCGGTGTCAACGCCGGCAAGAGCAGCATGATGTCCGCATTCTTGGGACTTGGTCTCGCGCTTGACGCAGCCGGTGGCGTCGTATCTACATCGTCGTCAGCAATGATGGGCGGACTGTCGGCCGCGCAACAGCTGATCGCGGCCAAGAGCGCCGAGAAGGCCCAGGAGGAGCGCATGGATGCCGAACGCGCGGCGAAGCGCGACGCGATCAAGAAGCAGCAGGAGGCCGCACGCAATGCGCCGCGACCTGTGACTGCGCTGAGCCAGGCGCTCGGTGCCTTCGACGCCGAGATCTCGCAGTCCGACATGCTCACGCGCAAGACGTCGGCGTCGTCCTCGGCAACGCTCTCGCGCCGCGCGCGCCAGAAGAAGGACAAGGCCCGCGAGCGCGCCGAGGGCTACGATGGCAAGCGCTCGGCCAAGAGCAGCCGCGACAGCAAGCGCTCGCAGCGCAAGGAGAAGTACAAGCACGTATATTGACTTAGAGGCCGCCCGGTGTTCACGAGTGCAGCGGCAATTTTGGTTTGGTTTGGGGTTTTTTATAGAGAGAGAAAGTATGGCGATGAGGAAATGAATGAGAGCATACAGTGTGTATCAAGCCGCCTTACTGTCTATCGTCATTGAATGAGGAGCTCATCGTAGCGGCGCTCTCCGTTCTTCTTCAATGTGGGTCGGCTTGCTTTCGTCCGCCACGTCGTTGTTGTTGGCGTTATTGAGACCATCACTCTGCAGTGCGGTCATTTTTGTCGACCCACACAGACGGTCAATTGCGGGCAAGAATGGATCGGGAGAACACGCCGCTCAAGCAGCGCCAGAAGGTATGAGACTCGCAGCCCTCTCTCTCTCTCTCATTCTTGCTGATCCACTGTGTACTGACGTTCTCATTGCGGGTCTGTATGTGATGCTGTCGTGGCGTGTGTGTGGTTGTGGTGTTTTGCGTGTGGACAGCGTGGCGGCAACAACCGGCGCAGCAGCACAAGCAGCACCGCGAGCGCCGGCAAGAGCAGCCAGCAATCCACATCTTCGTCTAGCGTAGCTGCTGCTGGTGGTGGTACTACCAGCAGTGCCGGTGCGAATGCGGGCGGCGCGTCAGCTCGTGCGTTTCGGGGAGGCAACACGCGGGTACAGTCCGGACACCTTCTCTTCTACGGCTATCAGTGTTCTCCACTAGTGACCCCAGCTCAATTGCCGTTGTGTATGTGCGTTTAATATGCATTGGCTCTGCAGACGCGAAGCAAGACGGCGAGTGCTGTCGCAACTGGTGCGCCAGCGTCCACACAGCCGTCGCTGATCCTCGCCAAGCACCCGCCGACGATCCTGCGAGCGCCTGTTGTATCTTCTAGTGGCGGTGGTGCTGGTGGTTACCCATCAGGTCCTCCTGCACCGCCACAGGCAGCAGCCATGACTGGTCTGTACGAACCCGATGCGCCTCCCATGAGGAGAAGCAGTCCGCCGCCAGCGCAGGGCCGCTACAGTGAGGGCTCAGCGCCATCAGGTGGATATCTCCAGGTGAACACACGTCAGCAAGCGGCTTCAAGCGATCACCAGCACCTGTATTCGTCAGCTCAGGGACGCCATTCTATTGGAGGAGGTGAGACGCCAGTTAGAACGCTTTATCAGCCGCCGCCTTCGAGCTCTCCCAGCGTTAAGAAGATGTCCAAACAGCAGCAGCAATCGCCGTCTACAGCTGCAGCTCCCGTGCCAACAACGCTCATGCGTCCGCAGACAACCACCCCGGCCTCGCTGATGTCATCGGCGCACTACAGCAACATCGTGGCACCTCCCACGAGCGTGAAGCTCATCAACGCGCAGTACCAGTTCGCGACGGACCTCTCGTCCAAGCTCTCGGGCTGCCTCGAGCTCACGAACTTCACCGTCGTGGGCGTGCTGGGCTTTGAAGATATGGGCAAGTCGGCGCTCATGTCACTACTGCACACTGCGCACGAGCGACTGCCGAACAAACAACAGCAGCAGTCGCGTGAATCTCCATCGCCATCACCGTCTATGAGTCGTCAGAAGAAACGTAACGATACCAAGCATGGAAGCAGCAACAAGCCCAGCAAGAGCCCGATCTTTGAGTCGCAGGACCTTGAGACTCTCATCGCTGGAGATCACGAGACGACGGGCGTCGACCTGGCGCTGAGCCACGACCCCACTGGCGCCACCCCCAACAGCCTCGTGCTGCTCGACACGCAGCCGATGCTGAGCAGCGCGATGCTCTGCGAGCTGCTGGGCAAGAACGAGTCGCCGCGCTTCGGTGCGCTCACGCCGGAGCAGCAGGTCGAAGTGCACTCGTACCAGCTCGCGACCTTTTTGCTCTCGATCTGCCACTACGTCGTGATTGCGCACGACGCACTCGCGGATCTCCACATCGTGCGCTTCCTGCAGCAGATCGAAGCCAAACTGCAGAACTGTCGCCTGCCAAACATCTCCGGCGGCGTCAAGGACAAGCACGTCGCGAAGCTGCTCTTTGTGGCGAACGGATTCCCGGACGCTGCGCTGCTCTTCAAGGAACAGCGAATGATTGCGCGTCATGTGCAGGCGCTCGAGAAAGCGTGGCCTGGAGGGTTCTATCGCACGTCTCGCCAGGTCTCGCTCTTTGGTACGCTGGTCCTCCGTGCTAAAGAGGCGTTTGGTAGTGATGTTCATCCCTATGTTGTTGTTTCTCTTTTTCATTCAGCACAAGAAGAGTGTGAGAGTGAGAATGCGACTCCGAACAGACAGCAGACGCCGCAGAAGATCCCGCTGTTTGTGATCCCAAAGAAGCCCAGCAGCACTGCAGCCACCTGCGTCAGCAACTACGAAGACTACGACGGTGAGTGGCTGTTGCTCGCCTTGGCTACGATGGTAAAGTTTGAGTTGCTGCTGAAACATTGCTGTTGCTTGCAGATGCTGCGCTGCGATGGCTGAAGTTCGTGCAGCGCCTGCCGAACGCGCCATCGTTCTCCAAGAACCCGGCGACCCACCACGTGATGAATCTGCGCGAGTGGCTCAGCAACGCGTCGCGCGTGTTCGAGAGCGTGCGCAAGTCAGGCGTGTTCACCGCAGAGTACCACTCCACCAGTCGTGAGCGTGACCACCACTGAGCAGAGAGTGAAGGCGCTCACCGCCGAACTTCGTTCGATTTCATGGTGAAAAAAGTTTGGTGAGGGGACGGACTCCCAGCCAGTCCTCCGTTGGCGTAAAGCTGACTTCGTGAAGGCAAGGTTAGGGCGTCGTCGAGCAGGTTGTGGCTCCTTCTCAGTCACTAGACAGCCCCTTCTAACCAGGTGGTTAGGAGCATGTCGTTGAAAAACTCAGGGCAATCGGCAGCACTCAGAGTATCCCTGAACAAAGCCACTAGCGCCTTGTAGTCAACAGACCACCGTTCGCTACTGTTTCCAGCACTCTTGAGGTATCTCATGTTTACTATTTATTTATGCTCCCATCGAAATCGAATGGCGTTCGGTAGCTCCAACAACGCTCACTCACCTGCCAGTGTAGCTGCGCAGCTGAATGATCAGCTCCGCCATGCTCCTCCCCTTGCCGACACCATCCACAACGTAGAAGAACTCGGACCGCGCGAGGCTGTACATCTTGCTCAGGTCCAAAAAGTGGTGCGTCTCGAACACTGGGATCACGCGCTTCCGTGGGTTCGCTGATCGCGCCGCCTGCACAATATTCGTCAGCGTCGCCGTGACCTGCTTCCTCGCGGGTCGGTCCAAGTCCTGGACGTTCTCGACGACCAGGATCACACAGCGGCACGAACTGAGCTGCTCGTTCAGGTTCTCCACATCGAGGTCTTCGCTCTTAAGCCCAAAGCGGTTGAGTTCGGCCAGCACCTTCTCCTTGAGCGGGTTCTCTGGTGTGTGACAGTAGATGCGAATCACTTGGTCACCTGCCTTCCCTTCGATGGCTTCGGCGATCTGGAGGAGCTCCTCGTTCACTCGTCCAACTGTTCCCAGCGCATGCTCAGGCTCGAAATCCTTCATCTCGTCCACGTCGCTCCACTCCTCTTCCTCTTCACGCTCTTCCAGCACTGCTGTCATCTGTCGGATCTTGAACTTCTCCGCCTTCTCGTGCGCGAGCATCTCCTTCTCCTCGATGTCTAGACGCCGCTCTTCGGTCATCGCAGACTTGATAACGGGAAGTACGGACTGCATCTTGGCAGCGAAAGCCTCGGTGTTGATGTCGAAGAGCACTTTCCGTCCATCCTGTCGCTTCGAGACGATGAAGTCGTTGAACAGGAGGCGGTGCTTGATTGGCACAAGGGTCTACGTTTGCAAAGTGTGAGAGTGCGTCAGTGAAATGCCCACTGAAGATTGGTGGCAAACTATTGACGAATGGTGCAGAGCGTACCTCCAGCGGAGCCATCGAGGCCTTGCTGCCTTCCTCCACGATCAGTCCGACCACTGTTCAGCACACATCAAGCGTCAGCAAACAATCTGTCAATAGCAAAGAGATAGCGAAGGACGCACCTGGTTTCCGGATGTTCTTGGCGAGCGCCAGCTCCTTCAGGCACCAGTCCGACTTGGTGTACCCGTCGCACACGAGACTGAGCACCACGGAGCACTTCTGGATGCCGCGCGCGATCTCTTCGCGCCAGACTGCGCCGCCACCGATGCCGCTCGGGTCCATTGTGTCCATCCAGCACGTCATCGAGCAGTGGTTCTCCAGGTACTCGCGCACCTGCTGCGCAAACTCAAAGTGTGTGTGCGTGTACGAGATCATGACGTCGCGGCTGCCGGCCTCCTTCTTCAGCGTGAACTGGAGCTCCGTGGACGTCGTGCAGTCCACGGGGCGCTTGCCGAAGCTGTTGGTTGTCATCATGTTTGCTCCGCACTTGATCAGCGACAACGCGGTCTGACGGTTCTCACGCTGGAGAGCGATGTGGAGCGCGGTGTCACCGTTCACGACCTTGTGCTTCAGCGAAGCGCCAGCGCTCACCAGGCTCGAGATAATGCTCACGCACACGCCTTCGGCTTCAGCAGCGAAGCAGAGGATCGGGTTGCCCTCAAAGTCTTCGGCGTTCGCATCAGCGTCGTTGGCGAGGAGAAGGTCAACCATCGCCGGGTGGTTGTTGTGCGCAGCCCAGTGCAGTGGCGTGCGTCCGTCGCGGTCCTGCACTTTGTGGTCTGCCCCTTTGCGCAACAGGATCCTCGCTGATGCGACATTGCCAACAATCGCTGCCCAGTGCAGCGGAGTGCGACCGTGCACGCCCTCGACACGCTCGCCCAGTGTGTCCACCTTCGTGCCGTGCGCCAGGAGCGACTTGACTTTCTTGATGTTCCCCGATGCAGAGGCAGTGTGCAGTGGCGTCAACGCCACGTCGCCGCCATTCTCAACCAGGTAGTCGCTCAGCGACGACCGCATCGTGAACGCGGCACGCTGCAGTGGGGTCGCAAAGGTCTGGATCATCCCCGAGAGCGAGACCGAGGCGACGTGCAGGAAGTTTGCACCATTCGCGACCAGTAGCTGGAGAACCTGAGGGTCGTCGGCGACAAAGATCGGCGGCAGCACACCCGCGGGGTAGTAGAACGAAGCCTTGGGCAACGCGTTCACGTTCGCGCCGCTTTCGATGAGCAGGCGCACGACGTCCAAGTGGCCATGGGCGACGGCACCGTGGATCGGCGGGAGCAAGACGGTGCACAGAACCATTTTCAGCGGAGACTTGAGTCCGTCTTGGGTGCGAATCTGGTTCACAAGTCATCATAGCTCTATCAGCAACTCATCACCAACAGTGTTTCAACCTTAGAGGGTCACACCAACGTACCAGGATGCGCGTGCAGATCTTGAAGAGCAGTCCCAGGTTGAAGTTCACGCGCGCAACCTTGTCGAGCGCGTTCACGGCAAAGCCGCTGAGGATCAGCAGGTGCACCATCTCATAGTGGCCGTGCGCCGCCGCGACGTGCAGCGGGTTCTTGCACGACTGCGCGAACGCGTAGCACCACATCACGGGCGCGGGGTACAAGTCGTTCACGCAGGCGATACCGTAGACTTCCTTGGCCTCCAACAGCAGCCTCTGCGCGGTCTCGAGCTCTCCGCGGGACACTGCGCGATACAGTTTCTTCTTGAAGAGCTTCGCGCTGCGACCGCTCTTTGTGAGTCCAGGCCACGACATGATCCTACATGTGTGTTGAGCAGCACAACCAGCATGAGAGTTTGTTCGTTAAGTCTCGATGGACAATCAATACACAGACAGACAGACACTGCGTCAGCACGTACCGCTTGAGCCAGGAGCTCATCTCCGAGGTGTGGTTCGCGTCGTTCGCGCCGTCGGCCTGCAGCTTCTGGTGCGCGATGAAGCGGCAGAAGACGATGATCTGACGCATGAGCACGACCCACATCACGAGCGACGAGTAGAGCATCGCGATCTCACTGGCCGTGTACTTCTCGTGGCAGTGGAGTGTCTCGGGCAGGTTGTAGACCTGGTCGGCCGCAAAGTAGATCATAAACGCCATCTGGAGGGTGATGATGAGCTCGCATACCTGCAGGTACGGGCGGCGCACGATGCGGTTGTGCTTGGACTTGTAGAGCGCGAAGCACTCGGACGAGAAGAGCACGGGCGCCACGAGCAGGATGTTGGGGATCCCGACGTAGTGCATCCCGCGGAGCAGCTTGAGGCGCCAGTCGCACGAGTCCTCGTGCTTCTCTTCCTCCTCCACCACCAACATCGAACGGTGCTGGCGCAGCGCGATGCGGTTCCCGTGTGCGTCGTGGCTCGAGTCGAACGCCTGCTGGACGATGACGACCGCCATGATGTCGAGCGCGATGACGGCAATGGAGCACATCACGAGCCAGTGCGCAAAGTACGAGTTGTTGATCTTCCCGTACGCGCGCATCGCCTCCTTGCGGAGCCCTCCCCAACGCAGACCCTGCGACTGGCGTTGCTGGTGGTGCTGCTGCTGCAGCACAGCGACGGTGTCCGACGTCGACCGCGTGCGTTGCACGTGGGGCTTGTCGAGGTCAGTGAGCCTCTCCAGGCCAGTGGCCTCGAGCGACGACTGCGCCTGCAGCACACGCGCTGCCGCTGATGGCGATAGCACGATCTCCAATTCGCCATCAAAGCTCACGTCGCCAATCTCTGCAATCTCCGTTGCTGCCGGGTCCATCACCGTCACGCGCTTCTTCAGGTTCGCGTCGTTGCGCACGGAGCCGTAGTTGGTGGGCTTCTCGTCGTCGCCTTCGTCGTCGGAGCTCAGGCTCTGCGACTCGCCCATGAGGCACGGGTCGCTGTGATTGTGCAGCGGCATCCGCATCCGCCTCGCCGACGGCAGGTTCTTGAATTTCAGGACCGCAGAGCTGGCCAACGACGGGAACCCGCCGAATGAACTGCCGCCACGGCCACTGCCAGCAGCAGCGGCCGAAGCAGCAGAGGTGCCGCCAATCGACGCCGACGCGTCCACATCGCCGCGGCTCTTGAGCTTGCGCACGAACTTCTTCATGAGCTTCTCGCGGTCCTTCGTCTTCTTCTTCTCCAGCGCTTTCGCCTCTTTGCGCTTGCGCTTGGCCTCTGCGTCTTCTTCTTCTTCGTCATTCTTCTTGCCCTCGCCTTCCTCACTCTCGCTGTCGCCACTGTCGCTCTCACTCTCGCTGGAACTTGAGCTGGAGCTGCTGGCGATCGTCCCACGCTGCACACCAATGCCACTAGCGCCGCTGCTAGCGTTGGTGCCGCGGCCGCTCGCCCGTGCGATGAACGAGAGCCCGAGCGCGCGCGTGACGGCGTCAATGTCCACGCTCTGCCTCGGCTCCACCTCCTCTTTCTCTGCGATGCGCGACGGCTGCGTCTTCATGGCGCGGTGTGCTTGTAGCCCGTAGACACAGCTATGAGCTGAGCGTGCTTGTGGTGGACCTACGCACACGGAGACAGAGCGAGCGTTCGCTCGTCTGCGTTGGACTCGTTCTGTTCGGTCTTGTGCCGAAGTATAACGCTGGTGGAGTGTTGATGCCCTGATTTGCATCGTACCCACTACCGGTACTACCGGTAGGAAGCTTTTATAGCAGCAATTTATCGCCCCGGGGTGCCTATACATTTGGAGCAAAAACCGATAAATCGATCATGCTGTGGAGCGGCTCGGACAATCGCTTCGTTCACGTTCGTTGATAACGATCGCGCTGAGCTGCCATTCGTTCGAGCAGCTACACGTTTCCACTTGAAGACACGATGCTTCTGCTATCTCCAATCGCCGCTGCTGTTGAGACACTGGAGCTTGGTACAGATGAGAAAAGCGGATCGCTGTTGGAAGAGCTAGCCCGCCGGTGTCCCAGCCTGAAATCCCTGAGCACGGGCGTGCAGGAAGAGCCGCTCAGCCAAGAATCGCTCGCGAGGTTCTTCTCGCAGACCGATGGTACTTTGGAGTCCATGTCACTTGGCTGGGAGGAATGCAATCTCCCAGTTTTGATCCTCACGAACTGGACCGAGAAGGAAGCAGCCAAGCGCCTGAAAAGCTGCATCTGATGACCGGTTGTGGTGCAGCCCTCCGAGCGAACCTCTTGCAGGAACTTCACGACGTCGAGATGGCCGGATTGGGCGGCTTCGTCCATCGCAGCGTGCGAGCACGAGTCGACGTGTTGGTCATGAATACACTTGAGAGCCTCTAGATATCCGTTCGCCGCTGTCTGATCCATCGCTGCCGGTGAACACTTGAGCGCGTACTTGTCGTGGAGAAACTTGACGACCTCTCGATGACCGTTTGTACCAGCTCGGTCCAATGGGTCGAGTGAGCACCCTTCGGTCCGGTTATGGTAGAGGAGCTTGATGATGTCCACATAGCCATACGCCGCAGCATTCGCCATCGCTTGCGACGAGCAGCCACCCCTGCGACTCTCACGCAGATACTGGACGCTGTCAAGACGACCCGCGGCTGCCCCACAGTCGATCGCAAATGGCACTATGAATCCAGGTTCACCCTCAAGGAAGATCTTGACAGTCTCCAAGCCGCCGTGGCTCGTTAACGAGCTGACAACGCGGTCCTGCATTCTTGTCCCTTCCGACTATGCTGCATTC